>JARQOD010001971.1:55854-86788 GCA_033576555.1 Oophaga sylvatica | reverse complement strand
CCCGGGTCCCGGCTCTCCAGTCAGTGGACCGATTTTTTACAGCCCTGGGTCTGGTATATGATGACCCGGATCGGGTCTCCCTTGCTGAAATGAAGTTACGTAGGATACAGCAGGGAGATCGTCCGGCGGAGGAATTTTCTTCAGAGTTCCGTAGGTGGGCCCACAGTACTCAGTGGAATGACCCGGCTCTTAAGAGCCAGTTTTGTCAAGGTTTATCGGGAAAATTAAAAGATGTGTTGGCTCAGTATGATTCTCCCCCGTCACTGGAGGCTGCTTGGCTCTTGCTATTCGCATTGATAGACGGCTTGGGAGAGGTGTGGGGTTAACTCCGCCCCCTGTGATGACTCCACCTCCTTCTAAAGTCCCTAATATTGAGGTTCCCCTGGTTTGTTCCGAGGAACCTATGCAGTTGGGAGGGACATCATTCTGAGGGAGGGGATCGGCGGTGCGCCGCAAAACAAGAAGGTGTTTCTTCTGCGGGAGAGAGGGACATTTTATTGAGGGGTGTCCATCCCGTACTGTACTGAGCAAGAAGTCGCCGGAAAACTATTAATCCCAGGTTGTGTGGTGGACGACATCTGGGAGTATGTATTTCGTCCCCAAGTCCGTCTCAGTTTCTCGTACCAGTGGAGGTGGTGGTAGGTACGAGAACTGAGAGGATTTCTGTTCTTCTGGATAGTGGGGCCTGGCTAATCTGGTGGACGCTCGGTTTGCCCAGGTGCAAGGTATGCAACTGAGTGTAATGGCCAAACCTATCCCTATATTCTCTATTGACGCCAGGCCTCTCGGTCAAGGTAGCTTTGTGCAAGCCGTGCATAACATAGACCTTCGAGTGGGGGCAATACATAAAGAACTATTGTCTTGTTATGTGTTGGAGGGCCTTCCCACTCCTATTGTGTTGGGACTTCCTTGGTTAACTAAACATAACCCAGTTATTAATTGGCAATCCAGAGAGATAAGCCAGTGGGGTGAATTTTGCAATAGTAACTGCATGAACACGGTCATCGGTACGGTCGTGCCTAGAACCTTACCTCCTTTTCTGGAGGACTTTGAGGATGTGTTTTCAGAGGAAGGGTGTCAAGAATTACCTCCTCATCGCGCATATGACTGTGCTATAAAATTGCTTCCTGATGCTAAGTTACCAAAATCTAGGTTATATAACCTTTCTGGTCCTGAGAGGCAAGCTATGAAGGATTACATTTCGGAAAGTCTGGCCAAGGGGCATATTAGACCTTCATCTTCCCCAGTGGCCGCGGGTGTCATGTATAGTGTACAGTTCTATAGTGTCTTGTGCTTGGGTGCGAGGAAAACAAGGAGACATAGGTTGAAATGAAATTACTTGTATTACTTCATACAAGCATGCTGAAAAGTTCACACAGTTTGCAGGAACAGCGACAGGAGACACAGCAGGCCAGAGTAACTTCAAGCACTACAATAAATCTCCAAAGCAGGTTCAGGATCTTTTCTCTGTACCGTAATTCCTCTGCAAACATGGATTCACCAAACAGCAGGTTTCCAGAGTCCAAAAGTGTTCCAAGGTTCCTCAGTAGGGAATAGCTGGAGTACAAGTCCAAGGCTTCCAGGAGTCAGGTCACAGACTGACTGAGGCTTGATTCAGGAGCACTGATTGTTCAGCTGAGGCTGCTTAAGAAGCAAGAGGGAAGAATCAGGGCGGGAACATGAAAACTGGAAACTCCATATTAACTGAGGGCAAGAGCTGCAGAAAGACAGAAAGCAAAATGGCCGACGGAAAACTGAGTTTCAAGGAACATGTAAACAGAGACAAAGAACCTTACATTACTCCCCCTTAGGGACAACCTCCGGATGACCTCAGACCAGGCTTGTCAGGGTACCTCTGATGAAACTGGCGGAGCAAGCGAGGAGCATTTACATTATTGACTGGTTCCCATGAGTTGTCCTCCACTGGGTAGCCCTGCCATTTAATCAAATATTGCAACTGATTTCTGTACAACCTGGAATCTAGAATCCTTTCCACCATAAATTCTTCCTGACCATCGACCAGCACTGGGTCAGGGCAAGGAGAAAGAACGTCCAGGAAACGTATTGGGTGTTGCAGCCTTTAGTAGGGATACATGAAAGACAGGGTGGATTCTCATAGTTCTGGGCAGTGAAGACGACAAGCAACAGCACTTATAATCTTATTGATCTTATAAGGTCCAATGTACTTATGTCCCAATTTAGACGATGGAATCTTTAATTTAAGATTTCTGGTTGACAGCCAGACCAAATCTCCTACCTTGAAAGCTGGTGCAGGTTTACGAAATTTATCTGCTGCTTTCTTGTACCTTTCCTGAGCCAATTCTAGATTTTCCTTTAGAAGATCCATATTCTTTTGTAAAGAAGTGATTCTTTCAGCCACTGCCGGCAAGGGCGTATCTATGGGAAATCGAGGAAGAATGTTAGGATGATAACCTAGATTGGAGTAAAAAGGAGACTGCTTAGTGGAGGCGCTCTGAGAGTTGTTATAAGAAACTCAGCCAGTGGAAGTAGATCCACCCAATCATCCTGTAGGTGGCAGATAAAACAGCGGAGATACTGCTCCAGGGTCTGATTGGTTCGTTCTGTCTGTCCATTAGTCTGGGGATGAAAAGCAGAAGAAAGGTTTACTTTAATGTCCAATGCTGCACAGAAATTTTGCCAAAACCTTGAAGTGAATTGCACCCCTCGATCCGAAATGACCTCATCCGGTACTCCATGTAAGCGAAACACATTCTTAATCATCAAGTCTGATGTCTGTTTTGCAGTGGGTAAGCCGACACAAGGGATAAAATGAGCTGCCTTTGTTAGACGGTCAACCACCACTAGAATGGTGTTCTTCCCTTGAGAGGTTGGTAACTCCACAATGAAGTCCATAGAAATGGATCCCCACGGGCGGGACGGGGTGGGAAGAGGTTGCAACAGACCAGTTGGTGAGGAGCGAGGTGTTTTGCATCTTGCACAGACTTCACATGAAGTAACATAGTTTAAGACATCTTTCCTGTAAGTGGGCCACCAAAAGAAATGAGAAAGAAATTCTTGTGTCTTTAGAATTCCCCTATGCCCGGCTATCTTGGAATCGTGGATGAGTTGCAATACTCTCAATCTGACTGTTTCAGGTATATACAGACGTTGTCCCTGAATCCACACACCATTCTTAAAGACAAGACTTACGTCCCTTGGGGTTGAGCCAACAAAGAATCCGCATGGTATGCTTCCTTGATGTCCTTAAGTAGGTCTTGATTATGAATCACTCCCAGGAATCTAGAGTCAGGAAGAATAGTCTTAGGAGGAGTAAGTGGACGTGTCTCTGCTGAATGAATCCTAGAGAGTGCATCAGCCTTTCCATTGCGCGATCCTGGTCTATAAGAAATGACAAAATTAAATTGGTTTAGGAAAAGATTCCAACGAGCCTGGCGAGGAGTCAGGCACTTAGCCGACCTGATAAATTCAAGGTTACGATGGTCTGTCAGGATGACTATTTGCTGTGCAGCTCCCTGAAGAAGGTGTCTCCATTCCTTGAAGGCGGCAATAATGGCCAACAATTCTCTATTGCCCACATCGTAGTTCCTCTCAGCCGAAGACAACTGCTGGGAAAAGAAGGCACAGGGATGCAAGACATTCTTCTCACCTGTTCTCTGAGAGAGTATAGCTCCAACGGCACAGTCTGAAGCATCCACCTCTATTATGAAGGCAAGCTCGGGGTTGGGATGTACTAAGATAGGTGCGGTGGTAAATTTATCCTTTAAACAGGAAAATGCTTCCTGAGCTTGCGGGTCCAGGAGAACCTAGACTGTTGCCGGGTAAGTTGGGTGATAGGTGACACTACCTCAGAAAAATTCTTAATGAAACGTCTATAGAAGTTGGCAAACCCGATGAAACGCTGCACCTCCTTCACATTTCTAGGAATTGGCCAATCCTTGATGGCTTGGGTCTTGCTTCCATCCATACTAATCCCTTGCGTAGATAGTACATACCCCAGAAATTGAATTTCGGTCCTATGGAATTCACATTTTTCAAGTTTGATGTAGAGATGGTTTTGTCTTAGGCATTCTAAGACCATTCTCACATGTCCATGATGTTCCTCTGTGGAGTTAGAAAAAATTAGAATATTATCCAGATAAATCACCACAAATGTATCTAGGAGATCCCTGAAGATATCATTCACGAAGTGTTGGAAAGTGGCTGGGGCGGTACTCAGACCAAAAGGCATAACTAGATATTCAAAGTGTCCATAGCGTGACCTGAAAGCAGTCTTCCATTCATCCCCAGGTCTAATACGGACCAAGTTATAGGCCCCACGGAGATCAAGTTTAGAGAAAATTTTGGCATGCCGCACTCTCTCCAACAATTCAGGGATTAAAGGCAATGGATAACGGTTTCTAATAGTAACCTTATTGAGTTCCCTATAGTCTATGCAGGGTCTCAGAGATCCATCTTTCTTCTTCACAAAGAAGATGGGTGCACCTGCGGGAGATGAAGAGGGGCGTATGAAGCCCTTGGCTAAATTTTCGTCTATATAATCCTTCAAAGCTTTTAGCTCGGGCCCCGCTAGGGGGTAGATCTTACCAAAAGGTATCTCGGCTCCAGGCAATAATTCAATTGGACAATCATATGGACGGTGAGGAGGAAGCTGATCAGCGTTCTTCTTGTCACATAAATCCACATAGTCCTGGTATACAGCTGGTAGTTCAGGGACTGACATGGTTCCTTTAGGAACAGAGCAAGCTGAAACTCCTTGACTCATCTGTTTCTCCGGAAAGTGTAATTCCTTGGTCTCCCAGTTAATCGTAGGATTCTGCGCCTGCAGCCATGGTAGCCCTAGAATAATGGGAAAGTGGGGAGAAGAGATAAGCATAAAAGACATTTTCTCCTGATGATCTTTACCCATAAGGACCTCAAAGGCTCTGTTTCTTGATCCACTGGTCCAGAAGTTAGTAGAGAGCCATCCACAGTCTCCATCTGTACTGGAGTAGCTTCTTCACTGAACGTATCCCCTGTTTCAGAGCAAAGGAGATATCCATAAAATTTCCACTTGCTCCTGAGTCGATCATAGCAGAGCTAGACACCCAGACTGAGTCAACCCAGAGTTTGATGGAAAGGAAGCAATGAGAATTGTTTCTTTTACAACTCAGCTGGGACACCGCTGAGGAAACTTGAAAAATTGCAGCGTTTATACCGTCATCGTCCCCAGAACTAACAGAGTTTAAGTCCGAGAAATCAAGATCTCTTGCAGCAGATCTCTCTGGAGCCTGAGGCTCGGACATGACAGAGCTCCTCTCGCAACACTCACAGTGAATGACTGCTGCAGTAGTCTTACGAGAACGGCTGGGGCAGTTTATAATGAAGTGCCCTGACTTACCACAGTAGAAACATAGATTTTCCTTTATACGATGTTCTTTGCGTGCATCACTAACCCGTCTTTGTAAAGAGTCCACCTGCATGGGTTCAGGTTCTGGTTCCCTTGTGATCCTACTCAAAGGTTCCTTAGCTGAGGAGGGAGGTAGTAAAAGGTTAGTGCGATTATTTTCGAACCATCTCTCTTGTCTGCGTTCAGTCAGACGAGCATCAATACGGATACAATAGTTAATAAAGTCACCTAACGCAGTGGGAGGGTCGGCACGAGCAAGTTCATCCTTAATCAGTGGAGACAACCCTTTCCGAAAAATAGATTTTTTAGCGGAAGTGTCCCAAGTGGTATCAAGAGCCCATCTCCTGAAATCCAGGGCATATTCGGCTACTGAACGCTTACCTTGGCGCAAAGTTAACATGGCTGCTTCAGCTGTTGCACCTCGATTGGGGTCATCAAACACCTGCCCCATGGCTGAAATAAAAGCATCAAGGTGATTCAAACAATCATCCTCAGTCTCAATCAGAGGGTTTGCCCACATCAAAGCCTTATTGGTAAGCAACATGATTATAGTAAGCACTTTGGATCGTTCAGTGGGAAATTGTGAAGCATGTGCAGAGAAAAATAAATTGCATTGATTAATAAATCCCCTGAATTTCTCACGTTCACCGCCAAAACGAAAAGGAGGTAATTTGGGGATCCCAGAACTTGGGGTTATGGCAGGAGCCTGGGCTCGTTCCTCTAGAGCCTCAATCCTGGCTCGCAATTCCTGGGTAGTCTGTCCAAACACTTGCAAATTATGATTAGTGAGGTCCTGTAGGCTTGCAAAACGGGTTTTTAAAGTCTGTACATCTGAAAGGATTGTATCAGTCACTCCGCAAAGTTCCTTTATGCGGGCCTCCATCTTCCAGATCTTTTAAGGCAGAAGTGCTGGAAGGAGAAGAGGAAAAAAAAAAAAACAAATAGTGTTTACTGTGGTAACACTCCAGAGTAAAATTTTAAGGGAATGCGCTCACCTGGAATGGTTGTGAGAAGTCACAACCACTGTCATCACATAGGTATTAAACGGACATCTGATATCCACAGTCACAGCAGACACGGCTTTCCCAGACCCAGCAGACACTAAACATTGGCTCCTGAATCTTGTCATGTATAGTGTACAGTTCCTATAGCGTCTTGTGCTTGGGTGCGAGGAAAACACAGGAGACATAGGTTGAAATGAAATGACTTGTATTACTTCATACAAGCATGCTGAAAAGTTTACACAGTTTGCAGGAACAGCGACAGGAGACACAGCAGGCCAGAGTAACTTCAAGCACTACAATAAATCTCCAAAGCAGGTTCAGGATCTCTTCTCTGTACCGTAATTCCTCTGCAAACATGGATTCACCAAACAGCAGGTTTCCAGAGTCCAAAAGTGTTCCAAGGTTCCTCAGTAGGGAATAGCTGGAGTACAAGTCCAAGGCTTCCAGGAGTCAGGTCACAGACTGACTGAGGCTTGATTCAGGAGCACTGATTGTTCAGCTGAGGCTGCTTAAGAAGCAAGAGGGAAGAATCAGGGCGGGAACATGAAAACTGGAAACTCCATATTAACTGAGGGCAAGAGCTGCAGAAAGACAGAAAGCAAAATGGCCGACGGAAAACTGAGTTTCAAGGAACATGTCAACAGAGACAAAGAACCTTACAGCGGGGTTCTTCTTTGTGAAGAAAAAAGATGGAGGCCTACGCCCTTGCCTGGATTTCCATGAGCTTAATCGGATTACGGTCCGAGATCCGTATCCACTCCCACTTATTCCTGATCTCTTCAATCAGATTGTGGGCGCCAAATGGTTCTCTAAGTTGGATCTCAGGGGGGCGTATAATCTGATTAGGATAAAGGAGGGGGATGAGTGGAAGACGGCGTTTAACACTCCGGAGGGACATTATGAGAACCTTGTCATGCCTTTCGGTCTGACTACTGCCCCGGCGGTGTTTCAACATTTTGTTAATGACATCTTTCGTCACCTAGTGGGACAGTTTGTTGTCATTTATCTAGATGACATCTTAATTTACTCGCCGGATCTTGTGTCTCATCAGGAGCATGTGAGACAAGTGTTGCAGATCTTGCGAGATAATAAACTGTACGCCAAATGGGAGAAGTGTGTATTCGCTGTACAAGAACTTCAGTTTTTAGGATTCTTGGTGTCAGCCTCCGGTTTCCGTATGGACCCTGGGAAAGTGAAGGCTGTGCTTAAATGGGATCGGCCAGAGGATCTTAAAGCACTGCAGCGTTTCCTGGGGTTTGCTAACTACTACCGGAAATTTTTCGTAATTTCTCATCTGTTGTCAAACCTCTCACTGACATGACACTTTTTCCTCCTTGAAAAAATGTTTTGCTTCAGCACCCATACTCATCCAACCTGATGCATCACAACCATTCATTGTGGAGGTAGACGAATCTGACGTAGGAGTGGGTGCGGTATTATCTCAAGGTCCGTCCCCTGGTAAATGGCATCCGTGCGCTTTCTTCTCTAAAAATTGTCGTCCGCCTTGAGGAATTATGATGTCGGCAATAGGGAACTCTTGGCCATTAAGTTGGCTTTTGAAGAGTGGCGTCACTTTTTGGAGGGGGCAGTCCACCCGGTCACCGTCATTACTGATCACAAGAACCTGCTGTATTTAGAGTCTGCAAAACGTCTGAATTCCAGACAAGCTAGATGGTCGTTGTTTTTTACCAGGTTTAATTTTGTCGTCACATATCGTCCTGGGTCAAAAAATGTAAAGGCTGATGCCTTATCTCGTAGTTTCCCGGGGGCCGGGAAGACGGATGACCCGGTTCCTATTCTTCAGGAGGGAGTTGTGGTGTCGGCTGTATGCTCTGAGCTTGAGGAGGAGGTATTGGAGGCTCAGGGGGACGCCCCTGTAGGACCTCCAGGGAAACTGTTTGTTCCAGATCAGTTAAGACAAAAGGTTATCGAGGCACATCATAATTCTGCTTTGGCAGGACACCCAGGGAGTAAAGCAACTGTAGATCTTGTTTCTCGCCGGTTTTGGTGGCCTAACTTAAATAAAGAGGTGGTAACTTTTGTCGCGTCCTGTGGGGTATGTGCGCGCTCTAAGACCCCACATACCCGTCCGTCTGGGGCCCTTTTACCATTGAAAATCCCGGAGCGTCCATGGACCCATCTGTCTATGGACTTCATTACGGACCTTCCTCCGTCTTCAGGTAAAACTGTCATACTAGTTGTAGTTGACAGGTTCAGCAAAATGGCACATTTTATTGCTCTTCTGCTCTTCCTAATGCTAAAACTCTGGCGCAGGTGTTCATTGGGGAGATTGTGAGACTTCACGGGTTGCCTTCCGATGTGGTGTCGGATCGGGGGTCTCAGTTTGTGTCCAAATTCTGGAAGGCATTTTGTTCTCGTCGGGGGATGCAGTTGTCATTTTCTTTGGCTTTTCATCCGCAGACCAATGGTCAGACAGAGCGTCTGAATCAGAGCTTAGAGACATATCTCCGGTGTTTTGTCTCAGAGAACCAAGAGGACTGGTCTTCTTTCTTGCCTCTGGCAGAGTTCGCTCTTAACAATAGGCGGAGCGAGTCCACTGGTAAGTCCCCGTTTTTTGGGGCATATGGTTTTCACCCCCAGTTTTGTACTTTCAATGGGGAGGGCTCTTCTGGGGTTCCTGTTGTGGAATGGGTTTGAGATGAGTTGTGAGCAGAGGCTCCCTCTGGTGGTTACAAGCGGTACTAGTGAGGATTGGGAATCAGGTGTTACTGATTGGTCTTATTTAAGGGAATCATTTTCCCATCAGGGTTGCCGGTGATCAATTGTTCTGGTCTGAATCCTTCTTTCCAGTTTCCCTTGTAGCCTGCTGTGTCGTGTCTGCATCTCCTGCTATCAGATAAGACAATTTCTTATTTTGTGTTTTGCTATATTTTTGCATTTTGTCCTGCACTTCTGTGGGGGCCTTCAGGGTCCCCTCCGGGGGCTTTTGCCCTCTCAGTTTAGTCCAGCCACTGTGTTTTGTACTTTTGCTTTTTCCAGTTATTTCAGTGGCTGCTGTTTTGTGTTACACCAGAGAGCTAATTTAGGTGGTAGAGGTCGTGTGATCTCAGGTGATTTTGAAATTAGTAGAGTTGGTGTTTTTTCAGTGTTTTCTGGGATTGCAGTAAGTACCCTTCCTATCCTTTTCTATTTAGATAGTTTGGGCCCCAGCGTTTGCTCATACTATTTTCTTTCTGTGTCAGTATTTCCTCTTGTCTAACCGCCATTACATGTTTGGGGGCTTTCTATTATCTTTGGGGTTCTGCTCCGGGGCAGATAGCTTTCCTATTTCTATCTTTAGGTGTAGTTAGTTTCTCAGGCTGTGACGAGGCGTCTAGGACCAACGTAGGAACGCTCCACGGCTGCCTCTAGTTGTGGTGGTTAGTCAGGGTACTGCAATCTCATAGATTCCAACTGCTCTGGTGTATTTCCTTTTTTACCTGCACTCCTCAGCTACCGTAACATAACAGTATCACCGGCCATCCAAAATTGTATGGTACTCACAGAAGGGAAAAAATTTTGAAGGAAGAAAAGTTGTCAGAGATATTTTTCTGTTTGTTGCATTTTTTTTTTTCCTCTGTATCTCTGGGTGCTGGGGAGGATCTTTTCTCCCAATGGAGTTTGCACAGTTGTCTGGCCGTGTGGATCAGCTTGCCACTGAGGTTCAGAGTATTGCTACCTATCTTGCTAGGTTGCCTGTTGTGGAACCTAGGATCCCCATGCCAGATTTGTTTTTAGGGGATCGAGCTAAGTTTCAGAATTTCAAAAATAACTGTAAATTGTTTTTTGCCTTAAAATCTAAGTCCTCAGGGAACGCAGCGCAGCAGGTTCAAATTGTCATCTCTCTCCTGCGCGGCGATCTCAGGATTGGGCTTTTTCCCTGACACCTGGGGATCCTGTTTTGAGTGATGTTGATGCGTTTTTTCAGGCTTTGGGGTTATTGTACGATGAGCCTAATGTCACTGATCAAGCTGAAGAAAACCTTGTTGGCATTAAATCAGGGGCTTGATGACGCTGAGTTATACTGTCAGAGATTCCGTAGGTGGGCAGTCCTGACCAAATGGAATGACGACGCTTTGGCGGCCCTTTTCCGGAAGGGTCTGTCAGATAATGTAAAGGATGTTATGGTGGGATTCCCTGTCCCTCTGGTCTCAATGATTCTATGTCATTAGCGATTCAAATTGACAGACGTTTGCGTGAGCGGAGAAGTATGCGTGGATGGTGTTGCCTTGTGAGCCAGCTGCTGAGCCCATGCAGTGTGATGGAGTGGTGTCTGGGGCACAGCGTCATGAGTTTCGAAAGCGCAATGGGTTATGTTTCTACTGTGGTGATGCCTCTCATGCTATTTCAGTCTGCCCTAAGCGGGGAAGACGTTTTGCACGCTCAGTTGTCTTGGGTAGTGTTCAGACTAAGTTTTTATTAACTGTCACTCTGATATGCTCTCTGTCCTCATTTTCTGCTCAGGCTTTCGTTGATTCTGGAGCAGCTATTAACCTGATGGATTATGATTTTGCTAAACGTTGTGGATTTCCCTTGATACCCCTACAGAAGTCTATTCCCCTACTGGGGATCGATTCTACCCCTTTGGCTGAGAATAAACCCCAGTTTTCTACTCAGGTGATAATGAGGGTTGAACCTGATCACCAGGAGTGCTGCAAATTTTTGGTTCTATATAATCTGCATGACATTATAGTGCTGGGTTTCCCTTGGTTACAGTCTCATAATCCTGTTTTGGATTGGAAATCTGTGTCTGTAACCAGTTGGGGCTGCCAATGTGTTAATACCAACACTCCTGTTTTTTCTGCCTCCCCCAGGCTGAGGATGTTCCTGACTTTTTGTTTGATTTTTCTGATGTGTTTAGCGAAAGTAAATCTGCATCCTTACCTCCCCATAGGAGCTATGACTGCGCTATTGAATTAGTGCCAGGTAGTAAATTCCCTAAGGGTCGCCTTTTTAACTTGTCTGTACCTGAACATGACGCTATGCGGTCTTATATCAAGGAATCATTGGAGAAGGGTCATATCAGACCATCCTCTTCACCCTTAGGTGCCGGTTTTTTCTTTGTGGCCAAAAAAGATGGTTCATTAAGGCCGTGTATTGATTATCGTCTCTTGAACAATATTACTGTGAAATATCAATACCCGTTACCCTTGATTTCTGACCTGTTTTCCATGGTGAAAAACGCTACTTGGTTTACCAAGCTTGACCTCAGGGGGGCGTATAACCTTATTCGCATTAAGCACGGGGATGAATGGAAGACGGCATTTAACACCCTGAAGGGCATTTTGAGTACCTTGTGATGCCCTTTGGGCTCACTAATGCTCCTTCCGTCTTCCAGTCCTTCATGAATGACATTTTCAGGGATTTTGTGGACAAGTTTCTGATTGTTTATTTGGATGATATCTTGATTTTTTCTAATGACTGGGACTCTCATGTGAAACATGTTCGAACTGTATTCCAGATTTTGAGAGAGAATGCTCTGTATGTGAAGGGATCAAAGTGTCTTTTTGGCGTACAGAAGATCTCATTTCTGGGATTCATTTTGTCCCCATCTGTTATTGAAATGGACCCGGTCAAGGTTCAGGCCATCTGTGATTGGGTCCAACCTACTTCATTAAAGGCTCTTCAGAATTTTTGGGTTTTGCCAATTTTTATCGTAAATTTATTGGTAATTTCTCTGTTATTGTTAAACCATTAACTAATTTGACCAGAAAGGGTTCTGATGTGGTGAATTGGCCTCCTGAGGCAGTCTCTGCGTTTCAGGAACTTAAGCAGAGATTCACTTCTGCTCCTGTTCTACGGCAGCCTGATGTTTCTCTGCCATTTCAGGTGGAGGTTGATGCCTCTGAAATTGGGGCAGGTGCCGTTTTGTCCCAAAAAGATCCAGAGACCTCTAAAAGTAACCCTTGTGCCTTTTTCTCTCGAAAATTTTCTCCTACTGAACGTAATTATGACGTGGGTAATCGGGAGTTATTGGCCATGAAGTGGGCTTTTGAAGAGTGGAGACATTGGCTGGAGGGAGCCAAACATCAGGTGGTGGTCCTTACGGACCATAAGAATCTGGTCTATCTGGAATCTGCCAAGCGACTCAATCCTAGACAGGCCAGGTGGGCCTTGTTTTTCACACGTTTTAATTTTGTGGTTTCCTTTCTTCCTGGCACTAAGAATGTTAAGGCGGATGCCCTCTCGAGGAGTTTCCTTGCGGACTCTCCTGAGCTATCTGATCCCTCTGTTATTTTGAAGGAGGGTGTAGCTCTTTCCGCTATCTCGCCCAATTTGAGACTTGCTCTGGAGGGGTGTCAGGAGGATAGGCCCGAGCGCTGCCCTGTTGGAAAATTGTTTGTCCCGGACCAATGGAAAAAGAGTGTGATGTCTGAGATTCATTGTTCCGCATTGGCTGGGCATCCCGGAATTTTTGGTACCAGAGACTTGGTTAGTCGGTCCTTTTGGTGGCCTACCTTGTCTCGCGATGTCAGGGAATTTGTGCAGTCCTGCGGGACTTGCTCTCGCTCCAAGCCTTGCTCTCGCTCTAGTGGTTTGTTGATGCCATTGCCTGTGCCCAAGAGACCATGGACCCATATCTCTATGGATTTCATTTCCGATCTTCCTGTTTCTCAGAGAATGACCACCATCTGGGTAATTTGTGATAGGTTTTCCAAAATGATACATCTTGTGCCATTACCTAAGTTGCCTTCCTCCTCTGAATTGGTGCCGTTGTTCCTTCAGCACGTGGTTCGTTTACACGGCATTCCTGAGAACATTGTGTCTGACAGAGGAGTCCAGTTTGTTTCCAGATTTTGGAGGACTTTTTGTTCTAAACTGGGTGTTCAATTGTCTTTCTCCTCGGCATTTCATCCTCAGACCAATGGTCAAACTGAGAGAACAAACCAGACATTGGAGACTTATCTAAGATGCTTTGTGTCTGCTGATCAGGATGACTGGGTCTCTTTTTGCCTTTGGCTGAGTTTGCTCTTAATAATAGGGCTAGCTCTGCCACTTTGATGTCTCCGTTTTTCTGTAATTCTGGGTTTCACCCTCGATTTTCTTCAGGACAGACGGAGGCTTCTGTCTGTCCAGGTGTTGACTCTGTTGTTGAGCGTATGCAGCAGATTTGGGACCAGGTAGTGGAGAGGTTGTCCCTCTCTCAGGAGAAGGCCCAGCGGTTTGCTAACCGGCATAGGACTGATGGTCCTCGGTTTAAAGTGGGGGACTTGGTCTGGTTGTCCTCAAAGAATATTCCTATGAGAGTAGCATCTCCTAAATTTAAGCCTAGGTTCATTGGACCTTATAAGATCATGGAGATTATTAATCCTGTTTCTTTTCGTTTGCTTCTTCCAGGGACATTTAAGATCCATAACGTGTTCCACAAGTCCTTGTTGAAGAGGTTTGTTGAGCCAGTGGTTCCTGCTGCTGTGCCTCCTGACCCTGTTTTGGTTGAGGGCAATCTGGAGTATGTGGTTGAGAAAATATTGGATTCTCGTTTTTCTAGACGAAGACTCCAGTATTTGGTTAAATGGAGAGGTTATGGTCAGGAAGATAATTCTTGGGTGTTTGCTTCGGACATCCATGCTAGGAGACTTATCCGTGCGTATCATAGAACTCATCCTGACCGACCTGGTTGCTCAAATGAGGGTTCGGTGACCCCTCCTCAAGGGGGGGGTACTGTTGTGAATGGGTTTGAGATGAGTTCTGAGCAGAGGCTCCCTCTGGTGGTTACAAGCGGTACTAGTGAGGATTGGGAATCAGGTGTTACTGATTGGTCTTATTTAAGGGAATCATTTTCCCATCAGGGTTGCCGGTGATCAATTGTTCTGGTCTGAATCCTTCTTTCCAGTTTCCCTTGTAGCCTGCTGTGTCGTGTCTGCATCTCCTGCTATCAGATAAGACAATTTCTTATTTTGTGTTTTTGCTATATTTTTGCATTTTGTCCTGCACTTCTGTGGGGGCCTTCAGGGTCCCCTCCGGGGGCTTTTGCCCTCTCAGTTTAGTCCAGCCACTGTGTTTTGTACTTTTGCTTTTTCCAGTTATTTCAGTGGCTGCTGTTTTTGTTACACCAGAGAGCTAATTTAGGTGGTAGAGGTCGTGTGATCTCAGGTGATTTTGAAATTAGTAGAGTTGGTGTTTTTTCAGTGTTTTCTGGGATTGCAGTAAGTACCCTTCCTATCCTTTTCTATTTAGATAGTTTGGGCCCCAGCGTTTGCTCATACTATTTTCTTTCTGTGTCAGTATTTCCTCTTGTCTAACCGCCATTACATGTTTGGGGGCTTTCTATTATCTTTGGGGTTCTGCTCCGGGGCAGATAGCTTTCCTATTTCTATCTTTAGGTGTAGTTAGTTTCTCAGGCTGTGACGAGGCGTCTAGGACCAACGTAGGAACGCTCCACGGCTGCCTCTAGTTGTGGTGGTTAGTCAGGGTACTGCAATCTCATAGATTCCAACTGCTCTGGTGTATTGCCTTTTTTACCTGCACTCCTCAGCTACCGTAACATAACAGGTTCCTGAGGAGGAACGATTTTCGTCGTCACTTGCTTCAGTGTGGAGAGGAGTGCTTAATAATCTGAGCACTATGGGGAACCGATACAAACGTATGGCTGATAGGAGGAGAGTGTCTGGTCCGGACCTAAGTGTGAACGATCTGGTATGGTTGTCTACCAAGAATATAAAACTTAAGGTTCCCTCCTGGAAACTCGGTCCCAGATTCATCGGGCCATACAGGATCAGTTCAATAGTTAATCCGGTGGCTTTCCGTCTTGACCTCCCTCCTACATTTAAAATCCACAATGTGTTCCACAAATCGTTGCTTAAGAGGTACGTGGCACCAGTTATACCGTCACCTCTACCTCCTCCTCCAGTGGTGGTCAATGGTAATTTGGAGTTTCAGGTATCGAAGATCATTGACTTACGTCTGAATCGCCGGTCCCTTCAGTACCTTGTTCATTGGAGGGGGTATGGTCCTGAGGAGAGGATGTGGGTTTCTGCGTCGGATATTAACACAGACCGTTTGGTTCGGGCCTTCCACACTACTCACCCAGATAGACCAGGCCCTGAGGGTCCAGAGGCCCCTCGTAGAAGGGGGAGTACTGTCACGGGTGTGTCGCGGCGGAGATCGTCGCGATTGCACACCCTGACTTCGCACAGCTGAGTTTCTGGTGCTGGGTGTTTTTCGGCACTGAGGGAGTTAATTCTTTCTCTCTCGGTGCTGGGCTGACCAGCCTCGCCCAGCTGCGATTGATGTTTTGTTAATTAGCTTCCTTCATATACCTGCTGGTCTGCTGGGGAAGTTGCCGGTGAAAGCATTCATTCAGACCAGCAGAGCGGATCGTTTCTGAGAAGACTTAAGCTAAGAGTGCCTGTTGTGGTTTTTCCTCTCCTCGCTTATTGTTTATCTCCTTAACCTTTTGTGTTCCTCTGTAGTGGAAGTGTTGTATGCAAGGCTGTGTTTTCTTTACCCCTTGTCTGTTTCGTTTGTCTTAGACTGTGTGTAAGCCGTGACCTGCCCATTCCCTGTGGTGGTAATCAGGGTCCTTCTCAGGACTAGATTACAGTGGTCAGGGATCTACAGGAGACAGGGTTACGCTGGCGGCCTGGACCTCTGTACCATTAACAGTACCTCCAGGTAGAGGGACTAGTCAGGACCCCAGTTCAGGGTCAGCATAGACCCCGGTCCACCTCTATCCAGAGACAGCGTGACACGTACACAGTATTGACCCACAATACATAGGATATTATGTCAGGTAAGACATTGCTGGCAGATACTATGTATACATGTTGATTTTCTCTATTATATGAAATTTAGAATGATGTCACATTAGATATAGGTTGCTATCTTTGAATAGATCTGTTATACGTCGTGACACTAATATTGGGGTGTAGGTACCAACCACCATTTCCTAACCCAAATCGATTGTGCTAATACTGTGTTGCAGTCAGGACTTAGGGGCCACATTTCCTAAGCAAAATCATTTGGGCTAATATTGGGTGCAGACAGGAGTCCCCATTTTCTAATCAAAATTGTTTGGGCTAATATTGTTGTGCAGGCACACTATCTCAGAAAGTAAATACTGATTGTTAATTTAGTGACAGGTGACTGACAGATCTGGACCTTGGGTTGTGAAATAGCTTGTTAAAAGAGAGGAAGGGTACATCCAACATGAGTGGGAAAAACCGAAGTCGTGGTGGAAGGTGGAAAAAGCTTGGTGCTTGACATGTATGTGGGTTAGGTGGTAATGTTACTGAAAACTCTACTGAACAAACACCGGCTTGTCCTATCAAAAGACAACTGACATTTGTTACTGGACAGCTACTCCAGTACTCCAGTGGATGGCAAGCACTGTGTCTAGTGGCCCTTCTCCTCTTCCTCCGCCTTAACATTACACACAGTACAATACTCAGAGGTGGCATGAATAAAGTACCCTTGTTTTCCCCCATGTCACAGCTTTCCAACTGCCCAACTGACTGTGGGGAACTGTTATGTTTAGGTAGCTGAGGAGAAATAGCAAAAACGGTAATACACCAGAGAGGCTGGAACCTATTGGATTGCAGTAACCTGAACTAATCACACAACTAGAGGTAGCCGTGGAGCGTTCCTACGTTGATCCTTGACGCCTCGTCACAGCCTGAGAGATAACTACACCTAAAGGCAGAAAGATGAAAGCTATCTGCTCCGGAGCAGATCCCCAAAGAAAATAGGAAGCCCCCAAACATGTAATGGCGGTTAGACAAGAAGAAAGCACGGACACAGACAGAAAATAGAATGAGCAAACGCTGGGGCCCAATCTGTCTAGACAGAAAAGTACAGGAAAGAATTCTGACTGCAATCCAACAAAAAACCCTAAAAAATACCAACACTTCTGATTGTCAAAAAAACTGAGATCACACGATCTCATCCACCTAAATCAGATCTCTGGTGTAACAAAACCAAGCCGCAGCCACTGAAAAAACAGGAAAAAGCAAATGAACAAATAACAGTGGCTACAGATAAACTGAGAGGAGCACAGGCCCAGGAGGGGACCCGGCTGACCTCCAAAAAAGTGCAGAAAACTATGCAAAAAGCAAGCACAAAAAGAAAAGCAGAAAATATCTTATCTGAAAGCAGCAGATGCAGGCAAGACTCCAGCAAACTTCCAAATGAACCAGGAACCACAATTGAGACAAGAACAATTGATCACCGGCGACCATCATGGGAGGGAACCTCCCTTATATCAGTCTAGTCAGTGATCCCAGATTGCCATTCCTCGCTGGAAGGTTCAGTATTGTCTGTAACCACCAGAGGGAGCCTCTGCTCAGAAAGCATCTCTAGCACATTCACAACAGTACCCCCCTTGAGGAGGGGTCACCGAACCCTCACTTGTGCAACCAGGCCGATCAGGATGAGCTCGGTGATAGACACGGATCAGTCTCCTAGCATGGATGTCCGAAGCAAACACCCAAGAATTGTCCTCCTGACCATAACCTCTCCACTTAACCAAATACTGGAGTTTCCATCTAGAAAAACGAGAATCCAATATTTTCTCAACCACATACTCCAGATTGCCCTCAACCAAAACAGGGTCAGGAAGCGCAGCCATAGGAACCACTGGCTCGACAAACCTCTTCAATAAGGACTTGTGGAACACGTTATGGATCTTAAATGTCCCTGGAAGAAGTAAACGAAAGGAAACAGGATTAAGAATCTCCATGATCTTATAAGGTCCAATGAACCTAGGCTTAAACTTTGGAGATGCAACCCTCATAGGGATATTTCTTGAGGACAACCAAACCAAGTCCCCCACTTTAAACCGAGGACCATTAGTCCTATGTCAGTTGGCAAACCGCTGGGCCTTCTCTTGAGAGAGAGACAACCTCTCCACTACCTGGTCCCAAATCTGCTGCATTCGCTCCACAACAGAGTCAACACCCGGACAGACAGAAGCCTCCGCCTGTCCCGAAGAAAATCGAGGGTGAAACCCAGAATTGCAGAAAAATGCAGACGTCAAGGTAGCAGAGCTAGCCCTATTATTAAGAGCAATCTCAGCCAAAGGCAAAAAAGAGACCCAGTCAGCTTGATCAGCAGACACAAAACATCTCAAATAAGTCTCCAAGGTCTGGTTTGTTCTCTCGGTTTGTCCATTGGTCTGAGGATGAAATGCAGAGGAGAAAGATAATTGAACACCAAGTTTAGAACTAAATGTCCTCCAAAATCTGGAAACAAACTGGACTCCTCTGTCAGACACAATGTTCTCCGGAATGCCATGTAACCGAAACATGTGCTGAAGGAACAAAGGCACAAACTCGGAGGAGGAAGGTAACTTAGGTAATGGCACAAGATGTATCATCTTGGAAAACCTATCGCAGATTACCCAGATAACGGTCATTCTCTGAGAGACAGGGAGGTCGGAAATAAAATCCATAGAGATATGGGTCCATGGCCTCTTGGGCACAGGTAATGGCATTAACAAACCACTAGAGCGAGAGCAAGGCTTGGAACGAGAGCAAGTCCCACAGGACTGCACAAAGTCCCTGACGTCACGAGACAAAGTAGGCCACCAAAAGAACCGACTCACCAAGTCTCTGGTTTATCCTTCTGACACCCTTCCAGAGCCAGTCTCAAATTGGGCGAGATGGCGGAAAGTACTACACCCTCTTTCAAAATAACAGCAGGATCAGATAACTCAGGAGAATCCGCAAATAAACTCCTCGAGAGGGCATCCGCCTTAACATTTTTAGTGCCAGGAAGAAAAGAAATCACAAAATTAAAACGTGTGAAAAACAAGGCCCACCTGGCATGTCTAGGATTAAGTCGCTTGGCTGATTCGAGATAAACCAGGTTCTTATGGTCCGTGAGGACCACCACCTGATGTTTGGCTCCTTCCAGCCAATGTCTCCACTCTTCAAAGGCCCACTTCATGGCCAATAACTCCCGATTACCCACGTCATAATTACGTTCATTTGGAGAAAATTTTCGAGAGAAAAAGGCACATGGGTTACTCTTAGAGGTCTCTGGATCTCTTTGGGACAAAACGGCACCTGCCCCAATTTCAGAGGCATCAACCTCCACCTGAAATGGCAGAGAAACATCAGGCTGCCGTAGAACAGGAGCAGAAGTGAATCTCTGCTTAAGTTCCTGAAATGCAGAAACTGCCTCAGGAGGCCAATTCACCACATCAGAACCCTTTTTGGTCAAATCAGTCAATGGTTTAACAATACCGGAGAAATTACCAATTTAAATTTACGATAAAAATTGGCAAAACCCAAAAATCTCTGAAGAGCCTTTAATGAGGAAGGTTGGACGCAATCACAGATGGCCTGAACCTTGACCGGGTCCATTTCAATAACAGACGGAGACAAAATGAATCCCAGAAATGAGACCTTCTGTACGCCAAAAAGACACTTTGATCCCTTCACATACAGTGCATTCTCTCTCAAAATGTGGAACACATTACGAACATGTTTCACATGAGAGTCCCAGTCATTGGAAGAAATCAAGATATCATCCAAATAAACAATCAGAAATTTATCCACAAAATTCCTGAAAATATCATTCATGAAGGATTGGAAGACGGAAGGAGCATTAGTGAGCCCAAAGGGCATCACTAGGTACTCAAAATGCCCCTCTGGGGTATTAAACGCCGTCTTCCATTCATCCCCGTGCTTAATGCGAATAAGGTTATACGCCCCCCTGAGGTCAAGCTTGGTAAACCAACTAGCACTTTTCACTCTGGAAAACAGGTCAGAAATCAAGGGTAACGGATATTGATATTTCACAGTGATCTTATTCAGGAGACGATAATCAATACACGGCCTCAATGAACCATCCTTTTTGGCCACAAAGAAAAAAACAGCGCCCAAGGGTGAAGAGAATGGTCTGATATGACCCTTCTCCAATGACTCCTTGATATAAGATCGCATAGCATCGTGTTCAGGTACGGATAAGTTAAAAAGGCGACCCTTAGGAAATTTACCACCAGGCACTAACTCAATAGCGCAATCGTAGCTTCTGTGAGGAGGTAAGGACACAGACTTACTTTCACTAAACACATCGGAAAAATCAGTCAAAAAGTCAGGAACATACTGAGACTTGGGAGAGGCAGAAAAAACTGGAGTGTCAGCATTATCACATTGGCAGCCCCAACTGGTCACAGACACAGATTTCCAATCCAAAACAGGATTATGAATCTGTAACCAAGGGAAACCTAGTAAAATAATGTCATGCAGATTATGCAACACCTGAAATTTGTAACTCTCCTGATGATCTGGTTCAACCCTCATTATCACCTGAGTAGAAAATTGGGGTTTATTCTTCACCAAAGGGGAAATAGACTTCCGCAGGGGTATCATGGGAAAGCCACAACGTTTGGCAAAGTCAAAATCCATCAGGGTAATAGCTGCTCCGGAATCAACAAAAGCCTGAGCATAAAATGTGGACATGGAGCAAATCAGGGTAACAGTCAACAGAAATTTAGTCTGAACACTACCCAAGACAACTGAGCACGCAAAACGTCTTCCCCGCTTAGGGCAGACAGAAATAGCATGAGAGGCGTCACCACAGTAGAAACATAACCCATTGCGCTTTCGAAACTCATGACGCTGTGCCCAGAAGTCACTCCATCACACTGCATGGGCTCAGGAGCTGGCTCACAAGGCAACACCATCTCACGCATACCTCTGCGCTCACGCAAACGTCTGTCAATTTGAATAGCCAAAGACATAGAATCATTGAGACCAGAGGGAACAGGGAATCCCACCATAATGTCCTTTACATTCTCTGACAGACCCTTCCGAAAAGGGCTGCCAAAGCATCATCATTCCATTTGGTCAGGACTGCCCACTTTTGAAATTTCTGACAGTACAGTTCAGCGGCTTCACAGCCCTGACTTAATGCCAACAAGGTCTTTTCAGCTTGATTAGTGACATTAGGTTCATCGTACAACAACACCAGAGCCTGAAAAAATACATCAACATCATTCAAAACAGGATCCCCAGGTGTCAGGGAAAAAGCCCAATCCTGAGGGTCGCCGCGCAGGAGAGAGATGACAATTTGAACCTGCTGAGCTGCGTTCCCTGAGGACTTAGGCTTTAAGGCAAGAAACAACTTACAGTTATTTTTGAAATTCAGAAATTTAGCCCGATCCCCCAAAAACAAATCTGGCATGGGGATCCTAGGTTCCACAACCGGCAACCTAGCAAGATAGGTTGCAATACTCTGAACCTCAGTGGCAAGCTGCTCCACACGGCCAGACAACTGTGCAAACTCCATTGAGAGAAAAAAAAATCCTCCTCAGCACCCAGAGAGAAAGACGGAAAAAAAAATGCAACAAACAGGAAAAAAAAATAAAATCTCTGACAACTCTGACAACTTTTTTCTTTCCACACTATTTTTCCCTTCTGTGAGTACCATATAATTTTAGTTTTGGGCCGGTGATACTGTTATGTTTAGGTAGCTGAGGAGAAATAGCAAAAACGGTAATACACCAGAGAGGCTGGAACCTATTGGATTGCAGTAACCTGAACTAACCACACAACTAGAGGTAGCCGTGGAGCGTTCCTACGTTGATCCTAGACGCCACGTCACAGCCTGAGAGATAACTACACCTAAAGGCAGAAAGATGAAAGCTATCTGCTCCGGAGCAGATCCCCAAAGAAAATAGGAAGCCCCCAAACATGTAATGGCGGTTAGACAAGAAGAAAGCACGGACACAGACAGAAAATAGAATGAGCAAACGCTGGGGCCCAATCTGTCTAGACAGAAAAGTACAGGAAAGAATTCTGACTGCAATCCATCAAAAAACCCTAAAAAATATCAACACTTCTGATTGCCAAAAAACCTGAGATCACACGATCTCATCCACCTAAATCAGATCTCTGGTGTAACAAAACCAAGCCGCAGCCACTGAAAAAACAGTAAAAAGCAAATGAACAAATAACAGTGGCTACAGATAAACTGAGAGGAGCACAGGCCCCAGGAAGGGACCCGGCTGACCTCCACAAAAGTGCAGAAAACTATGCAAAAAGCAAGTACAAAAATAAAAGCAGAAAATATCTTATCTGAAAGCAGCAGATGCAGGCAAGACTCCAGCAAACTTCCAAATGAACCAGGAACCACAATTGAGACAAAAACAATTGATCACCGGCAACCATCATGGGAGGGAACCTCCCTTATATCAGTCCAGTCAGTGATCCCAGATTGCCATTCCTCGCTGGAAGGTTCAGTACTGTCTGTAACCACCAGAGGGAGCCTCTGCTCAGAAATCATCTCTAGCACATCCACAACAGGGAACTATAGATGGGCAAGTCTGGAGAGCTAATCACACATTCTATTCAATAGGCATCGGAGGTCTGCTCCAAAGATTCACAGAATCCAGAGGAGGAAAACATCTGCACCAATGCCCAATTTTTTTCCTGTTGGATCCAGGACCAGATGAAGTAGGATCTGAGAAGAATCCAGACCCTTGTCACCAGATGTTAATCTGAAGAGATCCTGATGAGACTCAGATACCTGAGGCGCGCACGGACTGTACTGTGCTGTCATGGCACGAAGAGGAGGATGGTGACTCTCACGGCAAGGAGTGGGCGAACAGAGAGGATGAAGATGATGTTGTAGATCCCACTTGGTGTGAACCCAGAGGCACGCAGCTGAGTTGCTCAGCAGAGGAAGTGCAGGAGGAGGAAGATGAAGAGGTTACGTTGCGGTTTTCCGCACAGAAATGGAGTGATGCAACACCAACAAGCACTGCATCCTCAGACACAACTCTGCCTGTGGCCAGCAGCAGTCATGAGTCTGCAGTTTACAGGGGCAGCCTGGGTATTTTTTGAGACTGCAAAGGATGACCCAACTCATGCTATCTTCCAACTTTGCAAAAAAACAACTTTGTAGAGGCATAAATTGCAATAATTTGACTACTATATGCATGAACTGGCATATGCGCGATCAACATGCCTTAGACTGAGAATCTCACTGTGCAGACTAGTGGGCATCGCCAACCAACAATCATCCAATCAACCTCAGCTGCTGCTTATTCCTTCGTCAATGTGGCAAGTGTTCTCACACAGGTCTTCGGTAGCAGATCCTCCACTTCTTTACCTTCTACAGTCAGGGTGAGTGAGAGGCCAGCAGCTGTTACAGAAGTGGAGATGCCTGCTTTTTTTGCTTCACCAAGCACACCACATCTTTCTCTATCCACCAAAACATCTCAGGCTGCACCTCACTCACAGTCCAGCAGTTTGTTGCATTCACCCTACTCCACCCTCTGTCAATTTAAAACATTTACTGAAGGCAGCAATAGATATACATCCAGCTATGAAAGGTTATATATTGGATCTCCTATAAAGTGAGTGATATATATCTGCTGGGTGGATGAATGGTAGACCATTCATAAGAATTATGAAAACCTAAGAAGAAAACACTGAACATATGATCAACAAGGAAAATTGGGACAATTGATATGAAGATAAAATACCTTTATTTAACAAAAGTGGTAAGGGGTAGCACCACATACAATTGGTACACTCGCAATATGATGAAAAGTAAACATGATTATACACAATAAAAAATAGTTTAAAAACAGGACCAATACAGTAGTTATTGAATGAACAGGATGTGTAAACCGGAAAATACAACAAAAACAATGAATTATGTATCAATCAACCGTATCCCTAGCCAGAACGAAGAGTTCTGAATCCCATCATAGCAGTGTGAGAGGTAGATACTAAATCCACAGAGGAACCAGATAGGCAAGAACATATATAAAGAGATGAGGATATATGTGCTGATTAGATGAAGAGTAAATATTTATATGGGAGCTTAAACCAGGATGTGCCCAGAGTGTAAGAGACAAACTGGTAAGGCTCATAGTTAAACCTTAGTAGTACATAGTTCCTATAGGACAAGGGATATAAATATGCAGTGTGACAGTGACCAGCATTGTGGTGAATGGCCGGTATGTGGCACAAAAGAGGAGGCTTCTGCGCTGTAAGCCTGGGATGTTCTCTGGGTGTAGTGAGCTGCTCCCTGCGATGCAACCCAGATTATTTTGTCTTTAATGCACATTAGCACTAATACTGTATGTCGTTTAGTGAAAAAAGGGGGAAGCCAGCGCCGCACATGATCAGCATGAAATAATTTAAGTGCAACTGCACATGTATATTCTAACTGTTTTTTAAAATTGAGACATTTAGCAAATAATTGATCAATTCTTTGAGCTACCCCGCCACGACAAGGCATTCTCATATGGGGCAGGGTAGCTCAAAGAATTGATCAATTATTTGCTAAATGTCTCAATTTTAAAAAACAGTTAGAATATACATGTGCAGTTGCACTTAAATTATTTCATGCTGATCATGTGCGGCGCTGGCTTCCCCCTTTTTTTACTTGTATTGGTAAGTGGCTGACCACCACTAGTTGCCGTGCGCGCCGGGTTATGCATGTTATTTTATCTGTTTTTTTTCTTTCTTATAATTGACTTAGGCTGCTGTACACACATACAGCAGCCCTGCCCTGCCCCAGGCTATATGTAATTGTGCACCTGTGCCTGTGCCTGTTTCACTCTTTATCTGTGGCTGCTGGTTTGGCGTATGTGGAGGTCAGATCTGAAATGTCCATCCCTGGACCTGGTCGGCTTTTACCTGCATCCGTCTTACTGGCACCATGGGGGTGATTCAGCAATGCTTCAGGTACTTTTGCAGTTTTTGCAGTCCTGCTTTTACAGTTTTTTTGCAGTTATGCTTTTAATAATTCAGGAGGCCGCAATGGCACAGTGAAAATAAATAATAAAAAACATAGAGTAGGTACTGCCCCATATGAGAATGCCTTGTCGTGGCGGGGTAGCTCAAAGAATTGATCAATTATTTGCTAAATGTCTCAATTTTAAAAAACAGTTAGAATATACATGTGCAGTTGCACTTAAATTATTTCATGCTGATCATGTGCGGCGCTGGCTTCCCCCTTTTTTTACTTGTATTGGTAAGTGGCTGACCACCACTAGTTGCCGTGCGCGCCGGGTTATGCATGTTATTTTATCTGTTTTTTTTCTTTCTTATAATTGACTTAGGCTGCTGTACACACATACAGCAGCCCTGCCCTGCCCCAGGCTATATGTAATTGTGCACCTGTGCCTGTGCCTGTTTCACTCTTTATCTGTGGCTGCTGGTTTGGCGTATGTGGAGGTCAGATCTGAAATGTCCATCCCTGGACCTGGTCGGCTTTTACCTGCATCCGTCTTACTGGCACCATGGGGGTGATTCAGCAATGCTTCAGGTACTTTTGCAGTTTTTGCAGTCCTGCTTTTACAGTTTTTTTGCAGTTATGCTTTTAATAATTCAGGAGGCCGCAATGGCACAGTGAAAATAAATAATAAAAAACGTAGAGTAGGTACTGACCCATATGAGAATGCCTTGTCGTGGCGGGGTTAGCTCAAAGAATTGATCAATTATTTGCTAAATGTCTCAATTTTAAAAAACAGAATATACATGTGCAGTTGCACTTAAATTATTTCATGCTGATCATGTGCGGCGCTGGCTTCCCCCTTTTTTTATGTCGTTTAGTGCCCCTGTGTCAGGGTTGCGGGTAGCTATGAGAGATGGGAGGGTCTGGCTACTCATATTACCTCACCTCTGGGTGAGGGTGCTCACTGTACCCCTGTTTTCCTTCAGGACCTGCAGGTGTTTGAGGACCTGCAGTGAGGTCATGACCATGTGACCAGTCCATGTGATCCATACCTCACCTGTGGGTGTGGTTACAGGCTAACTAATGGAGCCTGTGTGTTTGGCACATGGAACTGTGCTGGCTAGTCTGAGCAGGAGGAAGGAGGTCTGTGAGATACCTCTGGAGTGGATGGTCTGACAACTGTGAGTGATACTGACTGGGGTCAGTGAGAAGTGTTTGTGGGATACCTCTGAGGATAAGAGGCATCCGGGAACCTGTGTGGCCGACACCAACAGGTAACGGACAGGAATCCGTGTTATGCTGACCAGGGTCAGTGAGAGACTGTGTTTAGGCTATAGAGCCTTCGTGCTGGACATGGCACAGCCTGTGTGCCCACAGGCCTGAGAGAACGGAGAGCTCTACTATGGACATTGAGGATTCGTCTGTCTGATGTAAGACTGTTTGCCTTTTGTTCATGTTTCGATGGTTTATGGAGAAAATAAACAACATAGACTGTTTTAAGTGAAAGATCATTCCTGTGTGCCTGAAGATCACAGCCAAGCGAGTGTTCCCTAAACATGTGCAGTGAGCTCAGCACTACAGCAGGGATAGGTTAGATGAATTACTCCGACATGCGTTTTGGAATGTGTCCTTCGCCAGGGATTGTCATCTGTAGTGAGCCAGAGGTTTAAAAAGGAGAGGACAAAGATGCCAATAGGAGGATCAACACATGCATGCCATTAGCACCCGGAAGTCATCAACACCCGTGTCATGTCACCGATGACGCTGAGTCACATGATCGCGACGTGTCGTCTCAGAGACATGGAGACGCAGGAGGCAGGGACCACCCGGGATGCAGATAGCGCATGTGTACAGCTCCGGTCAGGTCCTGTGTATGTAATAGATGCTGCATAGTGAGATATGCATGGAGTGGAAATGTCATGTCATAAAATGAACGCTGGGTGATATGTGTTACATAGGGTGGAGGCATCTTATAAGGGGCGTATAAGACAGGTGACCACTAGAGTTGAGCGATACTTTCCGATATCCTAAAGTATCGGAATCGGAATGGTATCGCCGATATCACTAAAATATCGGCGATACCGATACCGATACCGGAAGTCCCATGTAAGTCTATGGGAACAAAATATCGCAACTAAAAAAACCCCATTCTTTCCTTGTAAACACTAAATATACACACATAGAATACATATATATATATATATACATGTCATTGTGACATATATATATACATATATTTATAGTTTATACACTTCTACATAGTAAAATAGACTCTGATTCAATTGCCGGGTAAAGCCGGCTTCAGTGAAAAGACAGAAGCACCCGACATGAAATGACACTTGGTGTACATAGGGTTAACCATGTCTTTTCATGTCGTTTGCTATCTGATTTGCACAAACAATTAAATCAGACTATGTGTGCAAAATTTCACACCTGTAGGGGTTAATTAAAGGTGTAAATTCGTTGTAAAAAAACGGACTTTTTTGCTACGAATTTACACCTTTAATTAACCCCTACAGGTGTGAAATTTTGCACACATAGTCTGATTTAATTGTTTGTGCAAATTAGATAGCAAAGGACATGAAAAGACATGGTTAACCCTATGTACACCAAGTGTCATTTCATGTCGGGTCACCCGACATGAAATGACACTTGGTGTACATAGGGTTAACCATGTCTTTTCATGTCCTTTGCTATCTAATTTGCACAAACAATTAAATCAGACTATGTGTGCAAAATTTCACACCTGTAGGGGTTAATTAAAGGTGTAAATTCGTTGTAAAAAAAACGGACTTTTTTGCTACGAATTTACACCTTTAATTAACCCCTACAGGTGTGAAATTTTGCACACATAGTCTGATTAATTGTTTGTGCAAATTAGATAGCAAAGGACATGAAAAGACATGGTTAACCCTATGTACACCAAGTGTCATTTCATGTCGGGTTCTGCATTTTCACAAAAGCCGGCAATTGAATTAGCGGCTATTATACTATGTAGAAGTGTATGAACTACAAATATAAATATATATATATATGTGTCACAAATTCAATGACATGTATATATATATATGAGGTGTAAAATTGCTGAAAAAAAATGCGTGGGCTCCCGCCCTATTTTCGCAACCAGACAGACAAAGCCAGTGAGTGGGGCAGATAATAATAGCCCAGAGAGGGACCATTATTTTTGCCCCCCCCCGGCTACTAACATCTGCCCCCAGACCCCACAGGAAAGACAAATCTATAATTAGATTCGCCCTTTCTGGCACTTTGCCCGTCTATTCCCATTGCCCTGTAGCGGTGGCGAATGGGTTAATATGGGGTTAAAGCCACCTTGCTATTGAAAGGTGACCTTAAGCCAGGTTAATAATTGAGAGCTGTCAATTAGACAACTATCAATTATTAATCCTATTGCATGAAATAAAAATAAAACACACACTTTAATTAAAAATCATTTTAATGAAATAAAGACACATGTTTTTGACCATCTTTTATTTTACTGCAAAAACCATTTCCTGTAATAAAAATAAAATAAAAAAGCAAAATTATTCTTACCTATCCCATGCACAGTCAGGTCCCACGGTGTAATCCTTCAGAAAGGGTTAATGTTTACTGCAGGGACCGCAGCTAATGCTGCAGCCTCACAGTAAACCCCAAATGAATGAGTTCCTCTCCTGCCTGACAGGAGAGTAAAGGCTGGGTGTCACATAACGATACACCAGCGATCCCGACAACGATATGCACTTGTCAGGATCGCTGGTGTATCGCTACATGATCGCTGCTGAGCTGCCAAACAGGCAGCTCAGGCAGCGATCTGGGACAGCGACACTGCGGGTAACATCGCTTAAGGGCCCGTCTCACATAGCGATATCGCTACCGAGATCGCTGCTGAGTCACTAGTTTTGTGACGCAGCAGCGAGCTCACCAGCGATATCGCTGTGTGTGACATTCAGCGACGATCAGCCCCCCTGCCGGGTATCGCTGATCGTCGCAGAAATGTCAGGACCTTTTTTTGATCGCTGGTTTCCCTCTGACAGGCACGCATCGCTGCGTGTGACAGGAAGGGAGACCAGCGATCCGCTGGTAACCAAGGTACACAGCGGGTTTCCAGGCACCGCGCAGCGCTTGGAAACCCGCTGTGTACCTTGGATACCAGCTCCCTGCATCAGGGCGCTGGTATCCAAGGTACACAGCGGGTTTCTAGGCACAGCCCCGCGCCTGGAAACCCGCTGTGTACCTTGGTTACCAGCGGATCGCTGGTCTCCCGCCTGTCACACGCAGCGATGCGTGCCTGTCAGAGGGAAACCAGCGATCAAAAAAAGGTCCTGACATTTCTGCGACGATCAGCGATACCCGGCAGGGGGGCTGCTGGGTAATCCCGGCCGTTAAAGCAGTCAGTCCGATGATGTCACCGCCGGGGAAGCAGGTAATCAGCTGTGCTGCGTCGCGATGACAGGCTCTGCCTGTCATTGCGATGTAGCAGAGTTGGATCATCGTGGGACTGTCGTTATGGACTGCGTCGGACAGGTGGTATACTGTTGGTTTGTTTTTTTTCTTTTTTTACAGGAGATCGATGGCGTCGCAGGAATGAGAGAGTAATAAAATTAATGAAAACTGTGTTGTCTCTTTTATTTCATTTAAATACTTTTTTCTTGCTCTGTCTTTTTTTTATACATTTAATAACTTTGGGATTAATAATGGATCGGTGTCTTATTGACACCTCTCCATTATTAACCGGGCTTATTGTCACCGTGCAATCAACAGTGACATTAACCCCTTATTACCCCACTTGCCACCGCTACAGGGCAAGTGGGAAGAGCCGGGTAAAGTGCCACAATTGGCACATCTTTTGATGCGCCAAATGTGGGGCTGCTGTAGCCTGGTATTATCAGGCTGTTGAGGGCCAAAATCCATGGGCCTTGACAGTCTTTTAATACCAGGCCGCAGCAGTCTGCATTTTACTTGGCTGGTTAACAAAAATAGGGGGGATCCCCACGCCGTTTTTTTTTTCGAGGGGATCCCCTATTTTTGTTAACCAGCCAAGCTAAGCAGACTGCTGTGGCCTGGTATTATCAGGCTGGCAAGGTCCATGGATATTGGATCCTTACCAGCCTGAAAAACCAGGCCTCAGCGGTCTGCTTCATCTGGCTGGTTAACAAAAATAGGGGGGACCCCACGCCAATTTTTTTCGAGGGGATCCCCTATTTTTGTTAATCAGCCAAGATATGCAGACTGCTGTGGCCTGGTATTATCAGGCTGGCAAGGTCCATGGATCTTGGCTCCTTAACAGCCTGAAAATCCAGGCCTCAGCGGTCTGCTTCATCTGGCTGGTTAACAAAAATAGGGGGGACCCCACGCCAATTTTTTTCGAGGGGATCCCCTATTTTTGTTAATCAGCCAAGATATGCAGACTGCTGTGGCCTAGTATTATCAGGCTGGCAAGGTCCAGGGATCTTGGCTCCTTAACAGCCTGAAAATCCAGGCCTCAGCGGTCTGCTTCATCTGGCTGGTTAACAAAAATAGGGGGGACCCCAAGCCATTTTTTTTTCAAAGGGAACCCCTATTTTTGTTAATCAGTTCCCTCTGACGTCACTGATTGTGTCCCTGGCTGACCTGAAGTGAAAGTGGAAAGCAATCAATTAAGCTTTCCACTTAAGGGCCCGTCTCACATAGCGATATCGCTACCGAGATCGCTGCTGAGTCACTAGTTTTGTGACGCAGCAGCGAGCTCACCAGCGATATCGCTGTGTGTGACATTCAGCGATGATCAGCCCCCCTGCCGGGTATCGCTGATCGTCGCTGAAATGTCAGGACCTTTTTTTGATCGCTGGTTTCCCGCTGACAGGCACACATCGCTGCGTGTGAAAGGCGGGAGACCAGCGATCAAAAAAAGGTCCTGACATTTCTGCGACGATCAGCGATACCC
>JARQOD010001971.1:0-55754 GCA_033576555.1 Oophaga sylvatica | reverse complement strand
CCTACATGGATGTCCGAAGCAAACACCCAAGAATTGTCCTCCTGACCATAACCTCTCCACTTAACCAAATACTGGAGTTTCCATCTAGAAAAACGAGAATCCAATATTTTCTCAACCACATACTCCAGATTGCCCTCAACCAAAACAGGGTCAGGAAGCGCAGCCATAGGAACCACTGGCTCGACAAACCTCTTCAATAAGGACTTGTGGAACCACGTTATGGATCTTAAATGTCCCTGAAGAAGTAAACGAAAGGAAACAGGATTAAGAATCTCCATGATCTTATAAGGTCCAATGAACCTAGGCTTAAACTTTGGAGATGCAACCCTCATAGGGATATTTCTTGAGGACAACCAAACCAAGTCCCCCACTTTAAACCGAGGACCATTAGTCCTATGTCAGTTGGCAAACCGCTGGGCCTTCTCTTGAGAGAGAGACAACCTCTCCACTACCTGGTCCCAAATCTGCTGCATTCGCTCCACAACAGAGTCAACACCCGGACAGACAGAAGCCTCCGCCTGTCCCGAAGAAAATCGAGGTGAAACCCAGAATTGCAGAAAAATGCAGACGTCAAGGTAGCAGAGCTAGCCCTATTATTAAGAGCAATCTCAGCCAAAGGCAAAAAAGAGACCCAGTCAGCTTGATCAGCAGACACAAAACATCTCAAATAAGTCTCCAAGGTCTGGTTTGTTCTCTCGGTTTGTCCATTGGTCTGAGGATGAAATGCAGAGGAGAAAGATAATTGAACACCAAGTTTAGAACTAAATGTCCTCCAAAATCTGGAAACAAACTGGACTCCTCTGTCAGACACAATGTTCTCCGGAATGCCATGTAACCGAAACATGTGCTGAAGGAACAAAGGCACAAACTCGGAGGAGGAAGGTAACTTAGGTAATGGCACAAGATGTATCATCTTGGAAAACCTATCGCAGATTACCCAGATAACGGTCATTCTCTGAGAGACAGGGAGGTCGGAAATAAAATCCATAGAGATATGGGTCCATGGCCTCTTGGGCACAGGTAATGGCATTAACAAACCACTAGAGCGAGAGCAAGGCTTGGAACGAGAGCAAGTCCCACAGGACTGCACAAAGTCCCTGACGTCACGAGACAAAGTAGGCCACCAAAAGAACCGACTCACCAAGTCTCTGGTTTATCCTTCTGACAACCCTTCCAGAGCCAGTCTCAAATTGGGCGAGATGGCGGAAAGTACTACACCCTCTTTCAAAATAACAGCAGGATCAGATAACTCAGGAGAATCCGCAAATAAACTCCTCGAGAGGGCATCCGCCTTAACATTTTTAGTGCCAGGAAGAAAAGAAATCACAAAATTAAAACGTGTGAAAAACAAGGCCCACCTGGCATGTCTAGGATTAAGTCGCTTGGCTGATTCGAGATAAACCAGGTTCTTATGGTCCGTGAGGACCACCACCTGATGTTTGGCTCCTTCCAGCCAATGTCTCCACTCTTCAAAGGCCCACTTCATGGCCAATAACTCCCGATTACCCACGTCATAATTACGTTCATTTGGAGAAAATTTTCGAGAGAAAAAGGCACATGGGTTACTCTTAGAGGTCTCTGGATCTCTTTGGGACAAAACGGCACCTGCCCCAATTTCAGAGGCATCAACCTCCACCTGAAATGGCAGAGAAACATCAGGCTGCCGTAGAACAGGAGCAGAAGTGAATCTCTGCTTAAGTTCCTGAAATGCAGAAACTGCCTCAGGAGGCCAATTCACCACATCAGAACCCTTTTTGGTCAAATCAGTCAATGGTTTAACAATACCGGAGAAATTACCAATAAATTTACGATAAAAATTGGCAAAACCCAAAAATCTCTGAAGAGCCTTTAATGAAGTAGGTTGGACGCAATCACAGATGGCCTGAACCTTGACCGGGTCCATTTCAATAACAGACGGAGACAAAATGAATCCCAGAAATGAGACCTTCTGTACGCCAAAAAGACACTTTGATCCCTTCACATACAGTGCATTCTCTCTCAAAATGTGGAACACATTACGAACATGTTTCACATGAGAGTCCCAGTCATTGGAAGAAATCAAGATATCATCCAAATAAACAATCAGAAATTTATCCACAAAATTCCTGAAAATATCATTCATGAAGGATTGGAAGACGGAAGGAGCATTAGTGAGCCCAAAGGGCATCACTAGGTACTCAAAATGCCCCTCTGGGGTATTAAACGCCGTCTTCCATTCATCCCCGTGCTTAATGCGAATAAGGTTATACGCCCCCCTGAGGTCAAGCTTGGTAAACCAACTAGCACTTTTCACTCTGGAAAACAGGTCAGAAATCAAGGGTAACGGATATTGATATTTCACAGTGATCTTATTCAGGAGACGATAATCAATACACGGCCTCAATGAACCATCCTTTTTGGCCACAAAGAAAAAAACAGCGCCCAAGGGTGAAGAGAATGGTCTGATATGACCCTTCTCCAATGACTCCTTGATATAAGATCGCATAGCATCGTGTTCAGGTACGGATAAGTTAAAAAGGCGACCCTTAGGAAATTTACCACCAGGCACTAACTCAATAGCGCAATCGTAGCTTCTGTGAGGAGGTAAGGACACAGACTTACTTTCACTAAACACATCGGAAAAATCAGTCAAAAAGTCAGGAACATACTGAGACTTGGGAGAGGCAGAAAAAACTGGAGTGTCAGCATTATCACATTGGCAGCCCCAACTGGTCACAGACACAGATTTCCAATCCAAAACAGGATTATGAATCTGTAACCAAGGGAAACCTAGTAAAATAATGTCATGCAGATTATGCAACACCTGAAATTTGTAACTCTCCTGATGATCTGGTTCAACCCTCATTATCACCTGAGTAGAAAATTGGGGTTTATTCTTCACCAAAGGGGAAATAGACTTCCGCAGGGGTATCATGGGAAAGCCACAACGTTTGGCAAAGTCAAAATCCATCAGGGTAATAGCTGCTCCGGAATCAACAAAAGCCTGAGCATAAAATGTGGACATGGAGCAAATCAGGGTAACAGTCAACAGAAATTTAGTCTGAACACTACCCAAGACAACTGAGCACGCAAAACGTCTTCCCCGCTTAGGGCAGACAGAAATAGCATGAGAGGCGTCACCACAGTAGAAACATAACCCATTGCGCTTTCGAAACTCATGACGCTGTGCCCCAGAAGTCACTCCATCACACTGCATGGGCTCAGGAGCTGGCTCACAAGGCAACACCATCTCACGCATACCTCTGCGCTCACGCAAACGTCTGTCAATTTGAATAGCCAAAGACATAGAATCATTGAGACCAGAGGGAACAGGGAATCCCACCATAATGTCCTTTACATTCTCTGACAGACCCTTCCGAAAAGGGCTGCCAAAGCATCATCATTCCATTTGGTCAGGACTGCCCACTTTTGAAATTTCTGACAGTACAGTTCAGCGGCTTCACAGCCCTGACTTAATGCCAACAAGGTCTTTTCAGCTTGATTAGTGACATTAGGTTCATCGTACAACAACACCAGAGCCTGAAAAAATACATCAACATCATTCAAAACAGGATCCCCAGGTGTCAGGGAAAAAGCCCAATCCTGAGGTGCGCCGCGCAGGAGAGAGATGACAATTTGAACCTGCTGAGCTGCGTTCCCTGAGGACTTAGGCTTTAAGGCAAGAAACAACTTACAGTTATTTTTGAAATTCAGAAATTTAGCCCGATCCCCCAAAAACAAATCTGGCATGGGGATCCTAGGTTCCACAACCGGCAACCTAGCAAGATAGGTTGCAATACTCTGAACCTCAGTGGCAAGCTGCTCCACACGGCCAGACAACTGTGCAAACTCCATTGAGAGAAAAAAAAATCCTCCTCAGCACCCAGAGAGAAAGACGGAAAAAAAAATGCAACAAACAGGAAAAAAAAATAAAATCTCTGACAACTCTGACAACTTTTTTCTTTCCACACTATTTTTCCCTTCTGTGAGTACCATATAATTTTAGTTTTGGGCCGGTGATACTGTTATGTTTAGGTAGCTGAGGAGAAATAGCAAAAACGGTAATACACCAGAGAGGCTGGAACCTATTGGATTGCAGTAACCTGAACTAACCACACAACTAGAGGTAGCCGTGGAGCGTTCCTACGTTGATCCTAGACGCCACGTCACAGCCTGAGAGATAACTACACCTAAAGGCAGAAAGATGAAAGCTATCTGCTCCGGAGCAGATCCCCAAAGAAAATAGGAAGCCCCCAAACATGTAATGGCGGTTAGACAAGAAGAAAGCACGGACACAGACAGAAAATAGAATGAGCAAACGCTGGGGCCCAATCTGTCTAGACAGAAAAGTACAGGAAAGAATTCTGACTGCAATCCATCAAAAAACCCTAAAAAATATCAACACTTCTGATTGCCAAAAAACCTGAGATCACACGATCTCATCCACCTAAATCAGATCTCTGGTGTAACAAAACCAAGCCGCAGCCACTGAAAAAACAGTAAAAGCAAATGAACAAATAACAGTGGCTACAGATAAACTGAGAGGAGCACAGGCCCCAGGAAGGGACCCGGCTGACCTCCACAAAAGTGCAGAAAACTATGCAAAAAGCAAGTACAAAAATAAAAGCAGAAAATATCTTATCTGAAAGCAGCAGATGCAGGCAAGACTCCAGCAAACTTCCAAATGAACCAGGAACCACAATTGAGACAAAAACAATTGATCACCGGCAACCATCATGGGAGGGAACCTCCCTTATATCAGTCCAGTCAGTGATCCCAGATTGCCATTCCTCGCTGGAAGGTTCAGTACTGTCTGTAACCACCAGAGGGAGCCTCTGCTCAGAAATCATCTCTAGCACATCCACAACAGGGAACTATAGATGGGCAAGTCTGGAGAGCTAATCACACATTCTATTCAATAGGCATCGGAGGTCTGCTCCAAAGATTCACAGAATCCAGAGGAGGAAAACATCTGCACCAATGCCCAATTTTTTTCCTGTTGGATCCAGGACCAGATGAAGTAGGATCTGAGAAGAATCCAGACCCTTGTCACCAGATGTTAATCTGAAGAGATCCTGATGAGACTCAGATACCTGAGGCGCGCACGGACTGTACTGTGCTGTCATGGCACGAAGAGGAGGATGGTGACTCTCACGGCAAGGAGTGGGCGAACAGAGGGATGAAGATGATGTTGTAGATCCCACTTGGTGTGAACCCAGAGGCACGCAGCTGAGTTGCTCAGCAGAGGAAGTGCAGGAGGAGGAAGATGAAGAGGTTACGTTGCGGTTTTCCGCACAGAAATGGAGTGATGCAACACCAACAAGCACTGCATCCTCAGACACAACTCTGCCTGTGGCCAGCAGCAGTCATGAGTCTGCAGTTTACAGGGGCAGCCTGGGTATTTTTTGAGACTGCAAAGGATGACCCAACTCATGCTATCTTCCAACTTTGCAAAAAAACAACTTTGTAGAGGCATAAATTGCAATAATTTGACTACTATATGCATGAACTGGCATATGCGCGATCAACATGCCTTAGACTGAGAATCTCACTGTGCAGACTAGTGGGCATCGCCAACCAACAATCATCCAATCAACCTCAGCTGCTGCTTATTCCTTCGTCAATGTGGCAAGTGTTCTCACACAGGTCTTCGGTAGCAGACCCTCCACTTCTTTACCTTCTACAGTCAGGGTGAGTGAGAGGCCAGCAGCTGTTACAGAAGTGGAGATGCCTGCTTTTTTTGCTTCACCAAGCACACCACATCTTTCTCTATCCACCAAAACATCTCAGGCTGCACCTCACTCACAGTCCAGCAGTTTGTTGCATTCACCCTACTCCACCCTCTGTCAATTTAAAACATTTACTGAAGGCAGCAATAGATATACATCCAGCTATGAAAGGTTATATATTGGATCTCCTATAAAGTGAGTGATATATATCTGCTGGGTGGATGAATGGTAGACCATTCATAAGAATTATGAAAACCTAAGAAGAAAACACTGAACATATGATCAACAAGGAAAATTGGGACAATTGATATGAAGATAAAATACCTTTATTTAACAAAAGTGGTAAGGGTAGCACCACATACAATTGGTACACTCGCAATATGATGAAAAGTAAACATGATTATACACAATAAAAAATAGTTTAAAAACAGGACCAATACAGTAGTTATTGAATGAACAGGATGTGTAAACCGGAAAATACAACAAAAACAATGAATTATGTATCAATCAACCGTATCCCTAGCCAGAACGAAGAGTTCTGAATCCCATCATAGCAGTGTGAGAGGTAGATACTAAATCCACAGAGGAACCAGATAGGCAAGAACATATATAAAGAGATGAGGATATATGTGCTGATTAGATGAAGAGTAAATATTTATATGGGAGCTTAAACCAGGATGTGCCCAGAGTGTAAGAGACAAACTGGTAAGGCTCATAGTTAAACCTTAGTAGTACATAGTTCCTATAGGACAAGGGATATAAATATGCAGTGTGACAGTGACCAGCATTGTGGTGAATGGCCGGTATGTGGCACAAAAGAGGAGGCTTCTGCGCTGTAAGCCTGGGATGTTCTCTGGGTGTAGTGAGCTGCTCCCTGCGATGCAACCCAGATTATTTTGTCTTTAATGCACATTAGCACTAATACTGTATGTCGTTTAGTGAAAAAAGGGGGAAGCCAGCGCCGCACATGATCAGCATGAAATAATTTAAGTGCAACTGCACATGTATATTCTAACTGTTTTTTAAAATTGAGACATTTAGCAAATAATTGATCAATTCTTTGAGCTACCCCGCCACGACAAGGCATTCTCATATGGGGCAGGGTAGCTCAAAGAATTGATCAATTATTTGCTAAATGTCTCAATTTTAAAAAACAGTTAGAATATACATGTGCAGTTGCACTTAAATTATTTCATGCTGATCATGTGCGGCGCTGGCTTCCCCCTTTTTTTACTTGTATTGGTAAGTGGCTGACCACCACTAGTTGCCGTGCGCGCCGGGTTATGCATGTTATTTTATCTGTTTTTTTTCTTTCTTATAATTGACTTAGGCTGCTGTACACACATACAGCAGCCCTGCCCTGCCCCAGGCTATATGTAATTGTGCACCTGTGCCTGTGCCTGTTTCACTCTTTATCTGTGGCTGCTGGTTTGGCGTATGTGGAGGTCAGATCTGAAATGTCCATCCCTGGACCTGGTCGGCTTTTACCTGCATCCGTCTTACTGGCACCATGGGGGTGATTCAGCAATGCTTCAGGTACTTTTGCAGTTTTTGCAGTCCTGCTTTTACAGTTTTTTTGCAGTTATGCTTTTAATAATTCAGGAGGCCGCAATGGCACAGTGAAAATAAATAATAAAAAACGTAGAGTAGGTACTGCCCCATATGAGAATGCCTTGTCGTGGCGGGTAGCTCAAAGAATTGATCAATTATTTGCTAAATGTCTCAATTTTAAAAAACAGTTAGAATATACATGTGCAGTTGCACTTAAATTATTTCATGCTGATCATGTGCGGCGCTGGCTTCCCCCTTTTTTTACTTGTATTGGTAAGTGGCTGACCACCACTAGTTGCCGTGCGCGCCGGGTTATGCATGTTATTTTATCTGTTTTTTTTCTTTCTTATAATTGACTTAGGCTGCTGTACACACATACAGCAGCCCTGCCCTGCCCCAGGCTATATGTAATTGTGCACCTGTGCCTGTGCCTGTTTCACTCTTTATCTGTGGCTGCTGGTTTGGCGTATGTGGAGGTCAGATCTGAAATGTCCATCCCTGGACCTGGTCGGCTTTTACCTGCATCCGTCTTACTGGCACCATGGGGTGATTCAGCAATGCTTCAGGTACTTTTGCAGTTTTTGCAGTCCTGCTTTTACAGTTTTTTGCAGTTATGCTTTTAATAATTCAGGAGGCCGCAATGGCACAGTGAAAATAAATAATAAAAAACGTAGAGTAGGTACTGACCCATATGAGAATGCCTTGTCGTGGCGGGGTAGCTCAAAGAATTAATCAATTATTTGCTAAATGTCTCAATTTTAAAAAACAGAATATACATGTGCAGTTGCACTTAAATTATTTCATGCTGATCATGTGCGGCGCTGTCTTCCCCCTTTTTTTATGTCGTTTAGTGCCCCTGTGTCAGGGTTGCGGGTAGCTATGAGAGATGGGAGGGTCTGGCTACTCATATTACCTCACCTCTGGGTGAGGGTGCTCACTGTACCCCTGTTTTCCTTCAGGACCTGCAGGTGTTTGAGGACCTGCAGTGAGGTCATGACCATGTGACCAGTCCATGTGATCCATACCTCACCTGTGGGTGTGGTTACAGGCTAACTAATGGAGCCTGTGTGTTTGGCACATGGAACTGTGCTGGCTAGTCTGAGCAGGAGGAAGGAGGTCTGTGAGATACCTCTGGAGTGGATGGTCTGACAACTGTGAGTGATACTGACTGGGGTCAGTGAGAAGTGTTTGTGGGATACCTCTGAGGATAAGAGGCATCCGGGAACCTGTGTGGCCGACACCAACAGGTAACGGACAGGAATCCGTGTTATGCTGACCAGGGTCAGTGAGAGACTGTGTTTAGGCTATAGAGCCTTCGTGCTGGACATGGCACAGCCTGTGTGCCCACAGGCCTGAGAGAACGGAGCTCTACTATGGACATTGAGGATTCGTCTGTCTGATGTAAGACTGTTTGCCTTTTGTTCATGTTTCGATGGTTTATGGAGAAAATAAACAACATAGACTGTTTTAAGTGAAAGATCATTCCTGTGTGCCTGAAGATCACAGCCAAGCGAGTGTTCCCTAAACATGTGCAGTGAGCTCAGCACTACAGCAGGGATAGGTTAGATGAATTACTCCGACATGCGTTTTGGAATGTGTCCTTCGCCAGGGATTGTCATCTGTAGTGAGCCAGAGGTTTAAAAAGGAGAGGACAAAGATGCCAATAGGAGGATCAACACATGCATGCCATTAGCACCCGGAAGTCATCAACACCCGTGTCATGTCACCGATGACGCTGAGTCACATGATCGCGACGTGTCGTCTCAGAGACATGGAGACGCAGGAGGCAGGGACCACCCGGGATGCAGATAGCGCATGTGTACAGCTCCGGTCAGGTCCTGTGTATGTAATAGATGCTGCATAGTGAGATATGCATGGAGTGGAAATGTCATGTCATAAAATGAACGCTGGGTGATATGTGTTACATAGGGTGGAGGCATCTTATAAGGGGCGTATAAGACAGGTGACCACTAGAGTTGAGCGATACTTTCCGATATCCTAAAGTATCGGAATCGGAATGGTATCGCCGATATCACTAAAATATCGGCGATACCCGATACCGATACCGGAAGTCCCATGTAAGTCTATGGGAACAAAATATCGCAACTAAAAAAACCCCATTCTTTCCTTGTAAACACTAAATATACACACATAGAATACATATATATATATATATACATGTCATTGTGACAATATATATAACATATATTTATAGTTTATACACTTCTACATAGTAAAATGACTCTGATTCAATTGCCGGGTAAAGCCGGCTTCAGTGAAAAGACAGAAGCACCCGACATGAAATGACACTTGGTGTACATAGGGTTAACCATGTCTTTTCATGTCGTTTGCTATCTGATTTGCACAAACAATTAAATCAGACTATGTGTGCAAAATTTCACACCTGTAGGGGTTAATTAAAGGTGTAAATTCGTTTTAAAAAAAACCGGACTTTTTTGCTACGAATTTACACCTTTAATTAACACCTACAGGTGTGAAATTTTGCACACATAGTCTGATTTAATTGTTTGTGCAAATTAGATAGCAAAGGACATGAAAAGACATGGTTAACCCTATGTACACCAAGTGTCATTTCATGTCGGGTTCTGCATTTTCACAAAAGCCGGCAATTGAATTAGCGGCTATTATACTATGTAGAAGTGTATGAACTACAAATATAAATATATATATATATGTGTCACAAATTCAATGACATGTATATATATATATGAGGTGTAAAATTGCTGAAAAAAAATGCGTGGGCTCCCGCCCTATTTTCGCAACCAGACAGACAAAGCCAGTGAGTGGGGCAGATAATAATAGCCCAGAGAGGGACCATTATTTTTGCCCCCCCCCGGCTACTAACATCTGCCCCCAGACCCCACAGGAAAGACAAATCTATAATTAGATTCGCCCTTTCTGGCACTTTGCCCGTCTATTCCCATTGCCCTGTAGCGGTGGCGAATGGGTTAATATGGGGTTAAAGCCACCTTGCTATTGAAAGGTGACCTTAAGCCAGGTTAATAATTGAGAGCTGTCAATTAGACAACTATCAATTATTAATCCTATTGCATGAAATAAAAATAAAACACACACACTTTAATTAAAAATCATTTTAATGAAATAAAGACACATGTTTTTGACCATCTTTTATTTTACTGCAAAAACCATTTCCTGTAATAAAAATAAAATAAAAAAGCAAAATTATTCTTACCTATCCCATGCACAGTCAGGTCCCACGGTGTAATCCTTCAGAAAGGGTTAATGTTTACTGCAGGGACCGCAGCTAATGCTGCAGCCTCACAGTAAACCCCAAATGAATGAGTTCCTCTCCTGCCTGACAGGAGAGTAAAGGCTGGGTGTCACATAACGATACACCAGCGATCCCGACAACGATATGCACTTGTCAGGATCGCTGGTGTATCGCTACATGATCGCTGCTGAGCTGCCAAACAGGCAGCTCAGGCAGCGATCTGGGACAGCGACACTGCGGGTAACATCGCTTAAGGGCCCGTCTCACATAGCGATATCGCTACCGAGATCGCTGCTGAGTCACTAGTTTTGTGACGCAGCAGCGAGCTCACCAGCGATATCGCTGTGTGTGACATTCAGCGATGATCAGCCCCCCTGCCGGGTATCGCTGATCGTCGCTGAAATGTCAGGACCTTTTTTTGATCGCTGGTTTCCCGCTGACAGGCACACATCGCTGCGTGTGAAAGGCGGGAGACCAGCGATCAAAAAAAGGTCCTGACATTTCTGCGACGATCAGCGATACCCGGCAGGGGGCTGATCGTCGCTGAATGTCACACACAGCGATATCGCTGGTGAGCTCGCTGCTGCGTCACAAAACTAGTGACTCAGCAGCGATCTCGGTAGCGATATCGCTATGTGAGACGGGCCCTTAAGCGATGTTACCCGCAGTGTCGCTGTCCCAGATCGCTGCCTGAGCTGCCTGTTTGGCAGCTCAGCAGCGATCATGTAGCGATACACCAGCGATCCTGACAAGTGCATATCGTTGTCGGGATCGCTGGTGTATCGTTATGTGACACCCAGCCTTTACTCTCCTGTCAGGCAGGAGAGGAACTCATTCATTTGGGGTTTACTGTGAGGCTGCAGCATTAGCTGCGGTCCCTGCAGTAAACATTAACCCTTTCTGAAGGATTACACCATGGGACCTGACTGTGCATGGGATAGGTAAGAATAATTTTGCTTTTTTATTTTATTTTTATTACAGGAAATGGTTTTTGCAGTAAAATAAAAGATGGTCAAAAACATGTGTCTTTATTTCATTAAAATGATTTTTAATTAAAGTGTGTGTGTTTTATTTTTATTTCATGCAATAGGATTAATAATTGATAGTTGTCTAATTGACAGCTCTCAATTATTAACCTGGCTTAAGGTCACCTTTCAATAGCAAGGTGGCTTTAACCCCATATTAACCCATTCGCCACCGCTACAGGGCAATGGGAATAGACGGGCAAAGTGCCAGAAAGGGCGAATCTAATTATAGATTTGTCTTTCCTGGGGTGTCTGGGGGCAGATGTTAGTAGCCGGGGGGGGCAAAAATAATGGTCCCTCTCTGGGCTATTTTATCTGCCCCCACTCACTGGCTTTGTCTGTCTGGTTGCGAAAATAGGGCGGGAGCCCACGCATTTTTTTTCAGCAATTTTACACCTCATATATATATATACATGTCATTGAATTTGTGACACATATATATATATATATTTATATTTGTAGTTCATACACTTCTACATAGTATAATAGCCGCTAATTCAATTGCCGGCTTTTGTGAAAATGCAGAACCCGACATGAAATGACACTTGGTGTACATAGGGTTAACCATGTCTTTTCATGTCCTTTGCTATCTAATTTGCACAAACAATTAAATCAGACTATGTGTGCAAAATTTCACACCTGTAGGGGTTACTTAAAGGTGTAAATTCGTAGCAAAAAAGTCCGTTTTTTTTACAACGAATTTACACCTTTAATTAACCCCTACAGGTGTGAAATTTTGCACACATAGTCTGATTTAATTGTTTGTGCAAATTAGATAGCAAAGGACATGAAAAGACATGGTTAACCCTATGTACACCAAGTGTCATTTCATGTCGGGTGCTTCTGTCTTTTCACTGAAGCCGGCTTTACCGGCAATTGAATCAGAGTCTATTTTACTATGTAGAAGTGTATAAACTATAAATATATGTATATATATATGTCACAATGACATGTATATATATATATGTGTATTCTATGTGTGTATATTTAGTGTTTACAAGGAAAGAATGGGGTTTTTTTAGTTGCGATATTTTGTTCCCATAGACTTACATGGGACTTCCGGTATCGGTATCGGGTATCGCCGATATTTTAGTGATATCGGCGATACCATTCCGATTCCGATACTTTAGGATATCGGAAAGTATCGCTCAACTCTAGTGACCACATATGAGGTAGAAGTGTCTTGTGAGAAACATAAGATAATATTACAAATAAAGAATAAGTGTCAGCACAGCAGCCAGCCCTCGGTCCCGCAGTTGTGGTCACGTAAAAGAATGTTTCCTCCTACACATAACAAAACTAAGAGCTTGAACTCCACCAACTCCAATCTGTTGGCCACAGAAATGCTGCTTTTCTACATAGTGGATACAGACGGTTTCCAAAAGCTAATGGTTGTCCCAGTCTCCCAGTACCAGTTGCGCAGTTTCCATTACTTCTCTAAGAAAGCTGTGCCTGCGCTACACCAGCATGTTGCAGAAAACATCACCCATTCCCTGAAAAAATCTATGTCTGCCAGGGTGCATTTCACCACTGACACACATAGGCGCTAATATGGGCAGGGGAGTTACATCTCGCTGATTGGACACTAAGTGACTCTGGTGGCTGTGGGGGCAGGTGGGCAAGGAATTGTTCGACAAGTCTTGGAATCCCTAAGGCTTGTGGTATAAACCTTTGTATCTATTACTTCATCCACTACTTCTGGCTCCTCCACCTCCTCTAGGGCCTCCTCTTGTGCCCTCAACCCCTTCCTTAATCAGACATGCATCAAACAATGCAGAGAGAATCCCCCCACTCCGTACTGCGCAGCCAGGGCTCACTGCAATCTGGCAGTGTTTAAATTAATATGCCTTGGAGATCGCAGTCAGACAGCTTAAGAGTTGTGGACAGTTACTAAGACCGAGTTAGAGCAATGATTGTCTCCACTGAACCTGGAGCCAGGGAAGGCTGTGTGCGATAATTGTGCAAACCTGCTGGCGGCCCTATTCCGGGGAAAACTCACACACGTGTCTTACATGGCTCACATCTTCAACCTTGTGGTACAAAAATTTTTCTGCCACTATCCCAGTCTTAATACACTGCTGCAGAAAGCAAGGTCGCTGTATGCACAATTCCGCCATTCGCACACTGCAAGTCATAGAATTGCATCGGTACAGAGGATTTTCTGCCTACAAGTTACCTGTTTGATTTGCGATGCGCTGACATGGTGGAATTCCACTCTGCACATGTTGCAGCAACTGCTGTGGCAGCAGCGATAAGCCCTGGTGCAGTATGTCCTTTTGCATAGCCTGGGTAAACGCAAGGCAGACGTGGTGCAAATCACCCTTGCGGAGTGAGCACAGATGAAGGATCTCTGCACCCTTGTGCACAGCTTCAAAATGGCTACTAAGATGGTTAGCGCTGATGATGCCATCATCAGCATCACTATTCTGGTCATCTATACGCTGGAGATGACACACATGGAGATGGTGGTCCCAGAGGTAGTTGTGGAAGCGAAAGGGATAACAATATCTCTACTAAGGCAGATAGACGAAGCTGCAACTTATAATGAGGTCCTTGTTATGGGGGACTTCAACTACACAGATATTAACTTAAAAACAGAGACCTTCGAAACCCATAAAGGCAACAGGTTTCTGCTAATAACCAAGAATAATTATCTTTCACAATTGGTGCAGAATCCAACCAGAGGAGCAGCACTTTTAGACCTAATACTATCTAACAGCCTTACAGAATAACAAATTAGCAGGTCGTCAGGCATCTAGGAAATAGCGAACACAATATTATACAGTTTCACTTGTCTTTTGCTAGGGAGACCTGTCAGGGAGTCATAAAAACACTGATCTTTAGGAAGACAACGTTTGACCAGCTTAGAGATGCCCTTAATCTGGTTAACTGGGACAATGTCCTCAGAAATAAGAATATAGGTAAAAAATGCAAAATGTTTAAGAACATCCTTAATAGACACTGTAAGCAGTTTATACCTTGTGGGAATAAAAGGACAAGAAACAGGAAAAAACCCAATGGGGCTAAATAAAGAAGTAAGAGGGGCAATTAACAGTAAAAAGAAAGCATTCAAACTACTAAAGCAGAATGGCACCTTTGAAGCTCTAAAAAACTATAGGGAGAAAAATACTTTATCTAAAAAACTAATTAAAGCTGACAAAAAGGAAACAGAGAAGCACATTGCTAAGGAGAGTAAAACTAATTCCAAACTGTTCTTCAACTATATCAATAGTAAAAAGACTCAAAAGTGAATGTGTATGCCCCTTAAAAAATTGTGAGGAAAGAATGGTTGTAGATGATAAGGAAAAAGCTAATATATTAAACACCTTCTCCTCCACGGTATTCACAGTGGAAAATAAAATGCTAGGTAAAATGCTGAGAGGCAAAGAAAATCCTATATTAGGTGTCACCAATCTAACCCAAGAAGAGGTGCGAAACCGGCTAAATAAGATTAAAATAAATAAATCATTGGGTCCGGATGGCATACACCCACGAGTACTAAGAGAACTAAGTAATGTAGTAGACAAACCATTATTTCTTATATTTAGGGACTCTATAGCGATGGGGTCTATTCCACAGGACTGGTGCATAGCAAATGTGGTACCAATATTCATAAAGGGCTCTAAAAGTGAACCTGGAAATTATAGTCCAGTAAGTCTAACCTCTCTTGTTGGTAAAATATATGAAGGGTTTCTGAGGGATTTTATTCTGGATTATCTCAATGAGAATAACTGTTTAACTCCATATCAGCTTGAGTTTATGAGGAATCGCTCCTGTCAAGCTAATCTGGATAAGTTGGAAACTTGGCCGAAAGGTGGCAGATGTGGTTTAATAATGATAAATTTAGGTTATGCCCATGGGAAGGAATCAATATCACCATTACACACTGAACGGGAAAACACTGGGTAAATCTGACATGGAGAAGGACTTGGGGATCCTAGTTAATGATAAAATTACCTGGAGCAGCCAGTGTCAGGCAGCAGCTGCCAAGGCAAACAGGATCATGGGGTGCATTAAAAGAGGTCTGGATACACATGATGAGAGCATTATACTGCCTCTGTACAAATCCCTGGTTAGACTGCACATGGAGTACTGTGTACAGTATTGGGCACCGGTGCTCAGGAAGAATATAATGGAACTAGCGCGAGTACGAAGGAGGGCAAAAAAATTAATAAAGGGAAAGGGGGAACTACAATACCCAGAGAGATTAGCAAAATTAGGATTATTTAGTCTAGAAAAAAGACGACTGAGGAGCGATCTAATAACCATGTATAAGTATATAAAGGGACAATACAAATATCTCTCCGAGGATCTGTTTAAACCAAGGAAAGAGATGGTCACAAGGAGGCATTCTCTGCGTCTGGAGGAGAGAAGGTTTTTCCACCAACGTAGAAGAGAATTCTTTACTGTTAGGGCAGTGAGAATCTGGAATTCCTTGCCTGAGGAGGTGATGATGGCAAACTCAGTTGAGGGTTCTAGAGAGGCCTGGATGTCTTTCTGGAGTGTAACAATATTGTATCTTACAGTTATTAGGTTCTTTTGAAGGAAGTAGATCTGGGAATTTACTCTGATGGAATATAGGCTGAACTGTGTTATGATTTGGTAGCTGAGGAGAGCAGGCAAAAACGGCAATACACCAGAGAGGTTGGAATCTACTGGATTGCAGTACCCTGACTAACCACCACAACTAAAGGCAGCCGTGGAGCGTACCTACGTTGGTCCTAGATGCCTCGTCACAGCCTGAGAGGCTAACTACACCTAAAGATAGAAGAGGAAAGCTATCTGCCCCGGAGCAGATCCCCAAAGAACAAAGGAAGCCCCCAAACATGTAATGGCGGTTAGACAAGAGGAAATACAGACACAGACAGAAAATAGTATGAGCAAACGTTGGAGCCCAATCTTCCTAGAAATAAAAGGATAGGAAGGACACTTACTGCAATCCAAAAACCCCTAAAAAAATACCAACTCTACTAATTGCAAAAACACCTGAGATCACACGACCTCTACCACCTAAATTAGTTCTCTGGTATAACAAAACTAAGCCGCAGCCTCAGAAAAAACTGGAAAAGGCAAATGAACAAATAACAGTGGCTCAGATAAACTGAGAGGAGCACAAGCCCCGGATGGGACCTGGCTGACCTCCACAGAAATACAGGAAAAAATGCAAAAAGCAAGCACAAAAATAAAAGCAGAAAATATCTTATCTGTTAGCAGAAGATGCAGGCAAGACTCAGCAAGCTTCCAAGTGAACCAGGAACCAAAGTTGAGACAAGAACAATTGATCACCGGCAACCCTGATGGGAGGGAACCTCCCTTATATAAGACCAGTCTGTAACTCCTGATTGCCAATCTTCACAATCTTCATTGAATGGTTCAGTACTGTTTGTAACCACCAGAGGGAGCTTCTGCTCAGAATTCATTTCTAACACATTCACAACAGTACCCCCCCCTTGAGGAGGGGTCACCGAACCCTCATTTGGGCAACCAGGTCGGTCAGGATGAGCTCTGTGATACGCACGGATCAGTCTCCTAGCATGGATGTCCGAAGCAAACACCCAAGAATTGTCCTCCTGACCATAACCTCTCCACTTAACCAAATACTGGAGTTTCCGTCTAGAAAAATGAGAATCCAATATTTTCTCAACCACATACTCCAGATTGCCCTCAACCAAAACAGGGTCAGGAGGCGCAGCCATAGGAACCACTGGCTCGACAAACCTCTTCAATAAGGACTTGTGGAACACGTTATGGATATTAAATGTCCCTGGAAGAAGTAAACGAAAGGAAACAGGATTAAGAATCTCCATGATCTTATAAGGTCCAATGAACCTAGGCTTAAACTTAGGAGATGCAACTCTCATAGGGATATTTCTAGAGGACAACCAGACCAAGTCCCCCACTTCAAACCGAGGACCATCAGTCCTATGCCGGTTGGCAAACTGCTGGGCCCTCTCCTGAGAGAGGGACAACCTCTCCACTACCTTGTCCCAAATCTGCTGCATACGCTCCACAACAGAGTCAACACCTGGACAGACAGAAGCCTCCGTCTGTCCCGAAGAAAATCGAGGATGAAACCCAAAATTGCAGAAAAATGGAGACATCAAAGTGGCAGAGCTAGCCCTATTATTAAGAGCAAACTCAGCCAAAGGCAAAAAAGAGACCCAGTCATCTTGATCAGCAGACACAAAGAATCTCAGATAAGTCTCCAATGTCTGGTTTGTTCTCTCAGTTTGTCCATTGGTCTGAGGATGAAAAGCCGAGGAGAAAGACAATTGAACACCAAGTTTAGAACAAAAAGTCCTCCAAAATCTGGAAACAAACTGGACTCCTCTGTCAGACACAATGTTCTCAGGAATGCCGTGTAACCGAACAACGTGCTGAAGGAACAAAGGCACCAATTCGGGGAGGAAGGCAATTTAGGTAATGGCACAAGATGTATCATTTTGGAAAACCTATCACAAATCACCGCAGATAATGGTCATTCTCAGAGAAACAGGGAGGTCGGAAATGAAATCCATAGAGATATGGGTCCATGGTCTCTTGGGCACAGGCAATGGTATCAACAAACCACTAGAGCGAGAGCAAGGCTTGGAGCGAGAGCAAGTCCCGCAGGACTGCACAAATTCCCTGACGTCACGAGACAAAGTAGGTCACCAAAAGGACCGACTAACCAAGTCTCTGGTACCAAAAATTCCGGGATGACCGGCCAACGCGAACAATGAATCTCAGACATCACACTCTTTTTCCACCGGTCTGGGACAAACAATTTCCCAATAGGGCAGCGCTCGGGTTTATCCTCCTGACACCCTTCCAGAGCCAGTCTCAAATTGGGCGAGATGGCGGAAAGAACTACACCCTCTTTCAAAATAACAGCAGGATCAGATAACTCAGGAGAGTCCGCAAGGAAACTCCTCGAGAGGGCATCCGCCTTATCATTCTTAGTGCCAGGAAGAAAGGAAACCACAAAATTAAAATGTGTGAAAAACAAGGCCCACCTGGCCTGTCTAGGATTAAGTCGCTTGGCTGATTCCAGATAAACCAGATTCTTATGGTCCGTGAGGACCACCACCTGATGTTTGGCTCCCTCCAGCCAATGTCTCCACTTTTCAAAAGCCCACTTCATGGCCAATAACTCCCGATTACCCACGTCATAATTACGTTCAGTTGGAGAAAATTTTCGAGAGAAAAAGGCACAAGGGTTACTTTTAGAGGTCTCTGGATCTCTTTGGGACAAAACGGCACCTGCCCCAATTTCAGAGGCATCAACCTCCACCTGAAATGGCAGAGAAACATCAGGCTGCCATAGAACAGGAGCAGAAGTGAATCTCTGCTTAAGTTCCTGAAACGCAGAGACTGCCTCAGGAGGCCAATTCACCACATCAGAACTCTTTTTGGTCAAATCAGTCAATGGTTTAACAATAACAGAGAAATTACCAATAAATTTACGATAAAAGTTGGCAAAACCCAAGAATCTCTGAAGAGCCTTTAATGAAGTAGGTTGGGCCCAATCACAGATGGCCTGAACCTTGACCGGGTCCATTTCAATAACAGATGGGGACAAAATGAATCCCAGAAATGAGATCCTCTGTACGCCAAAAAGACACTTTGATCCCTTCACATACAGAGCATTCTCTCTCAAAATCTGGAACACAGTCCGAACATGTTTCACATGAGAGTCCCAGTCATTGGAAAAAATCAAGATATCATCCAAATAAACAATCAGAAATTTATCCACAAAATCCCTGAAAATGTCATTCATGAAGGACTGGAAGACGGAAGGAGCATTAGTGAGCCCAAAGGGCATCACTAGGTACTCAAAATGCCCCTCTGGGGTATTAAATGCCGTCTTCCATTCATCCCCGTGCTTAATGCGAATAAGGTTATACGCCCCCTGAGGTCAAGCTTGGTAAACCAAGTAGCACTTTTCACCCTGGAAAACAGGTCAGAAATCAAGGGTAACGGATATTGATATTTCACAGTGATATTGTTCAAGAGACGATAATCAATACACGGCCTTAATGAACCATCCTTTTTGGCCACAAAGAAAAAATCGGCACCCAATGGTGAAGAGGATGGTCTGATATGACCCTTCTCCAATGACTCCTTGATATAAGACCGCATAGCGTCATGTTCAGGTACAGACAAGTTACAAAAGCGACCTTTAGGGAATTTACTACCAGGCACTAATTCATTAGCGCAGTCATAGCTCCTATGGGGGGGCAAGGATGCAGATTTACTTTTGCTAAACACATCAAAAAAATCAGTCGAAAAGTCAGGAACATCCTGAGCCTGGGAGAGGTAGAAAAAACAGGAGTGTTGGCATTAACACATTGGCAGCCCCAACTGGTTACAGACACAGATTTCCAATCCAAAACAGGATTATGAGACTGTAACCAAGGGAAACATAGTACAATAATGTCATGCAGATTATACAGCACCAAAAATTTGCAACTCTCCTGATGATCAGGTTCAACCCTCATTATCACCTGAGTAGAGAACTGAGGTTTATTCTCAGCCAAAGGGGTAGAATCAATCCCCAGTAGGGGAATAGACTTCCGTAGGGGTATCAAGGGAAACCCACAACGTTTAGCAAAATCAAAATCCATCATGTTAATAACTGCTCCCGAATCAACAAAAGCCTGAGCAGAAAATGTGGACAGGGAGCAAATCAGGGTAACAGTCAACAAAAATTTAGTCTGAACACTACCCAAGACAACTGAGCGTGCAAAACGTCTTCCCCACTTAGGGCAGACTGAAATAGCATGAGAGGCGTCACCACAGTAGAAACATAACCCATTGCGTTTTCGAAACTCATGACGCTGTGCCCCAGAAGCCACTCTATCACACTGCATGGGTTCAGAAGCTGGTTCACAAGGCAACACTATTCCACGCATACCTCTACGCTCACGCAAACGTCTGTCAATTTGAATCGCTAATGACATAGAATCATTGAGACCAGAGGGAGCAGGGAAACCCACCATAACATCTTTTACATTCTCTGACAGACCCTTCTGAAAAAGGGCTGCCAAAGCATCATCATTCCATTTAGTCAGGACTGCCCACTTTCGGAATTTCTGACAGTATAACTCAGCGTCCTCAAGCCCCTGATTTAATGCCAACAAGGTTTTTTCAGCTTGATCAATGACATTAGGTTCATCGTACAATAACCCCAGAGCCAGAAAAAATGCATCAACATTACTCAAAACAGGGTCCCCAGGTGTCAGGGAAAAAGCCCAATCCTGAGGATCGCCGCGCAGGAGAGAGATGACAATTTGAACCTGCTGTGCTGCGTTCCCTGAAGACTTAGGTTTTAAGGCAAAAAATAACTTACAGTTATTTTTGAAATTCAGAAATTTAGCTCGATCCCCCAAAAACAAATCTGGCATGGGGATCCTAGGTTACACAACCGGCAACCCTACAAGATAGGTAGCAATACTCCGAACTTCAGTGGCAAACTGATCCACACAGCCAGACAACTGTGCAAACTCCATTGAGAGACAAAAAAAATAAAAATAAAAATCCTCAGCACCCAGAGAAAAAGAGGGAAAAAAAAAATGCAACAAACAGAAAAAAAAAAATAAAAAATCTCTGACATCTCTGACAACTTTTTTTTTTTCACACTATTTTTCCCTTCTGTGAGTACCATATAATTTTAAGTTTGGCCGGTGATACTGTTATGATTTGGTAGCTGAGGAGAGCAGGCAAAAACGGCAATACACCAGAGAGGTTGGAATCTACTGGATTGCAGTACCCTGACTAACCACCACAACTAAAGGCAGCCGTGGAGTGTACCTACGTTGGTCCTAGATGCCTCGTCACAGCCTGAGAGGCTAACTACACCTAAAGATAGAAAGAGGAAAGCTATCTGCCCCGGAGCAGATCCCCAAAGAACAAAGGAAGCCCCCAAACATGTAATGGCGGTTAGACAAGAGGAAATACAGACACAGACAGAAAATAGTATGAGCAAACGTTGGAGCCCAATCTTCCTAGAAATAAAAGGATAGGAAGGACACTTACTGCAATCCAAAAAACCCTAAAAAAATACCAACTCTACTAATTGCAAAAACACCTGAGATCACATGACCTCTACCACCTAAATTAGTTCTCTGGTGTAACAAAAGTAAGCCGCAGCCACTGAAAAAACTGGAAAAGGCAAATGAACAAATAACAGTGGCTCAGATAAACTGAGAGGAGCACAAGCCCCCGGAGGGGACCTGGCTGACCTCCACAGAAGTGCAGGAAAAAATGCAAAAACAAGAACAAAAATAAAAGCAGAAAATATCTTATCTGTTAGCAGAAGATGCAGGCAAGACTCAGCAAGCTTCCAAGTGAACCAGGAACCAAAGTTGAGACAAGAACAATTGATCACCGGCAACCCTGATGGGAGGGAACCTCCCTTATATAAGACCAGTCTGTAACTCCTGATTGCCAATCTTCACAATCTTCATTGAATGGTTCAGTACTGTTTGTAACCACCAGAGGGAGCTTCTGCTCAGAATTCATTTCTAACACATTCACAACAGGTCTGGATTTGACAAATGTCTTTATTCTGCCTTGCTAACTATGTTACTATGTTACTATGTTACTTTTTTCTAGACTATCGTCACAATTGTGGGCGCCATGATATGGTGGATTACAGTAATTGAGGGTGGTTCATGGTGCCAGATAAACTGTTACTGAAGGTGCAGGAGCTGAGGAACAAATGGGGGAGGATGAGGAGGAAGAGGTGATGGGCTAGCAACAGTCAGAAGATAAGAGGATAATGATCCATTCTCTGTTGTCCGTGGTTGGCGGAAGGGGATGGAGGAAGCAAATTTGAGTGTTACACAACCAACAACACACTATGGACTTAGACCTCATGGAAGCGCCCATCACATGAGCACCTTATTGCTGCACTATCTGCAATATGATGCCCATGTCATTAGGATTAGAAATGGTGCTGACTACCACTATGTTAGATCAATGGTACAAGAGTAAATTTTGCAAGATGCTTCCGCCTCTGAAAAGGGAAACGCACATGCTGGAGTATCGAAACACACTTGTAGACAATCTTAAGAGTAGTTTTCCCCAAGACAACAGTGAGGCACATAGTGATCATGGCAGTTATCGACTTTCAACCCCGGGAATGTTGAGTTGTCATAACAAAAACATTAGCAGCAGCATTGTAAGTGGCATAAGCAATTTCAGTGAGTCTTTTCACACATTTTTTAGACCAGACTCTGTACCAGCAGAAATGAATTCAAGTCTGACATGTTTTGAATGACTTGAGAAGATGGTGTATCTCAAACTCAATATCAATGCCATCAGGGGGAATTTAGACCATTTTGCATGTTGGTCTTCAAAAACAGAAGAGTGGCCTGAGCTCGCCTTTCACGCCTTGGACGTTTTGTCATGCTCAGAAGCCACCAATCTCTCAGAACATGTCTTCCGGTGTCCTGATGGATAAGCGCATCCAACAGTACCCTGAATGTGAAGACCGCCTAACTTTCATCAAGATGAATAAGTCATGAATCTCCAATGACTTTTGCACCCCAGTCACAGACTGATCAGACTAGGAGGTGTTTTAATCTGATGCACTGATGTTATTGTAGTCTTTGACTTTGTTGTGACTTCTGCGCCTGCTGTTGCTACTACTGCTGATGTTATAAACAATCTTTTGAGATGTGGAGACTGAAATTTGTGTCTCCATCTGGTGGGTGTCATGTAGTGGAACGGGTCTCAGAGCACCATTATGTTATATCTACTCTGGGGAAATTGATACCACTTTAGCTGTGTGTGACAATAATTTTTGGAAATGTGGAGACTCCAAGTTTGGTTTTCCATCTAATGTGTTGCCTGTAGTGGAAGAGGTGTCAGAGGCCCAGTACACTATTTCTACTCTGAGGAAATTGATGCCATTTTAGTGGTGTGTGAAAATAAGTTTTTGAAATGTTTGCACTCCAAGTTGGGTGTCTTTCATGTGTGTTGCCTGTAGCAGTAGGGTTCCCAGATCAGCAGGCCTGCACTTACTTTCAGTCAACTACGTGTGTCACTATCCTTACACTTTTAGAACATTTGTGATCTACCAAGCTAATATTTGTGCAACCTGAGTATGGCGGAGCATAAAAGAAGTTTGAGATGTTGCATGAGGTATCAGGGCTCCCAGCAAAGCAGGCTTACACCGCTCCCTCACCCAACTCGTCCTAATTGAAACTTCAGTTCAAAGCTCTAAATGCTGGTCCAGACCCTGATATCTTATGCATGGCCCCTGGATGACAGCTGCTGGGCCATTATAAAATTTTGACTGTGAGTAAATTGATCATCAGTAAAATACCTGCTTTACTATCCTTACATTTTTCTACAAATAGTAGTCTACGAAACTGATATCTGTTGTACCCGAGTGTGCCTGAGAATAAATATCCAATTTGAGCTGTTGCATTAAAGTATCAGGGCTCTCAGTAAAGCAGACTTACACCCACCTCTTAAATTAAACTTCAATTCAAAGCTGTAAATTCTGGCCCAGACCCTGATACCTCATGCATAGCCCAAGGCTGACTGCTCCAGTGCCATTACCAAATTTCTTCCGTGGGTCAACTGTTACCACTTTTCCTGTTGTAGGGAAAGTAGGGGCATATGCCCCTAATTTTTGGAAATGTTTGGACTCTAAGTTTGGTCATTTTTTTGTTTTGCATGAATTTGGCAGGGCACTCAGAGCACCACGCCTACACCTATCACTCATTCACCTGTTGCTGATCAATGTTTCAGCTAGAAATGCTGGTCCAAGCCCTCTCCCATGTATCCATGCTGCACAGTTATACTATTTGTACTCAGGGTCAATTGATGTCACTATTCCTGGTGTCTGTCCCTAATTTGAGTCTTTTGGGAAGCTTTTTGGCCCCAATTAAGGTGTTGCCTACACGTTTAGTTTTGATTTCCATTGAATTCAATGGGGTTCTTGTATGTTTGTTGAACCGTTTGGCGAACATCGGGACCATCGCCGAACCGAACCTTGAAAGGTTCGCTCATCTCTACTTAAGTTTTAGACTTTAAAAAGCTGAGTAACAAAGGTCCTGTCTGGTGAACTGATGGGCTAGTTATAATTCAGGTCAATGGAAACCTGGTCACACTCCCGCCATAAATTATATTTAAAAAGGACAACAAATGTTACTAATAAAGGCAACTGGTATATTCATTGTCACTATATTGGCTTTTCAATTGAAAGCATAGATGTCCATGTCTGTGGAAAAGGTGAATCATTTGCTATAAACCTTCTGATGTCCAAAACTGTCTCATGTAGATAGCCACAAATAAGAAAATACTAAAATGCTCCTAATGATGAGAAGGAAAGTTGCCCAATTGTTTTAAGAGCTTTTGAAAAAGACAGCTTTGCATCAAACTCCCAGTGTGAAAATGAGAGGTTTAGCTTCACCATCTCTGCCTCAGATCACTGTCTATGCTCTGACACTCAGAAACTCAGTAATTATTTAGTCCAGGGATAATCCCTTGTGCCATTGACCTCAGAGAATTTAGCAAAAACAGAATTGGGATCAAAGGACAAGAGGCAGTCTCTTAATCCTCCTAAGTGCAAGTCCATTTTAATCTTGCATTTTGTCAGGAAAATCTCAGCAAATATGCTTTCAACTCTCAGACTAAAGTTTTAAGCAGCCAAACTCTTAGTGCTCCAAATAAACTGCAGACAATGAACAAAAGCACAATATTATTTATTCCATTTTAAGTAAATTATGCCCAGTAAAATCAAAAATAAACATTCTTGTTTCCCTAAAAGTAGGCCTTTCTGATGACCTATGTAAGATTAACAAAATATCAAAATATTCTAATAGTCCAAAATAATATTTTGAGCCTAAAATAGACTACAAGTGGCAGCTCCTAGATGTCTCCCATCTGTCTAAATGCTTGTAATTTGCCCTTTGCCAAGTGTATACTGTCTCTAGCAATACAGATGCTAAGGCAGATTACAGTACATAATCTGTGTCTCTCTGTGTTACTACTCTCTTGTGTGTCAAAATGCCTACATTCATTTCAGAAAAGCAGGCCTTCAGTTTGGGTAAGGCAAGGCATTGGACAATAAGTCTGGCAGGTGGTAGTTGCCGCCCTTCTCACCGCGTGCACTGCCTTGCTTCTCCTAGTGTCTGAACTGCTTTGTGAAACATCTCCAGCTTTGCTATATCTCCTGCTGCTGGAGAGCCTCCACCAGGCTATAAGGAGACACAGCCAGACCTTTTAGGAACTTGTAGCCACTTGGTCCTGCAGTGATATACTTCCTTAGCCTATCCTTTACAAGCAGGTGGTATATTACGCATCTCCTCCCTCCACACTTTGTCTGAACTTAACTTTTGTTGCAGATAGTAACTTGTTGGCAGGGGATTACTCAGGATACTCTCCAAGTGTGTGACAACAGAGCTTCTTTATTCAGGAATAATCAGGAACAATATATGATAAGCTTAATAGATCAGGAAAAAATCATTTCTGTGTCTCTGTCTGTGCAGCATCTACAGCATGCTGCTTCTCTCATACACAGACACAGGCTCACTCAGCTTTTATGCACACACACAGATTACAAGCAAACAGGTCCCAGGTGAGGATATTACCATTAGTAGCCATTCAAACCCATTTGTGTCAACTTCTGTGCATGTTATCAGGCCAAAATCACCAGGGTATGTAAACTTTTGATCAGGGTCATTTGGATGTTTTGGGTTGTCATTATGATTTAAAAAGAGAAAACACAGTAGTTTGACAATAAATGGCATAACCTAACCACTAACCATGAGTGGAGAAAAAGTTTTGGTGTTATTCATAGTCTCTGAAAAAAATGCAAAGAAAACAAAAATTCTGCAGAGGTGTGTAAACTTTTGAGCACAACTGTGTTTATTTCTTCTGTATTACTACTGCACTGTTCTACAAATTTTGTGTTTCAGGAAGTTGACCTTAATAAAGTAATTTGTCTATACGTCTGTATAAACATGGCCAAAATTATTGTCATTAAACTGATTAGCGATCAATGTTCCAAATGCTAAAATAAATATTAATGCTATCTTTTATCTGACCCCTTGTACTGAATTTGCTAAGAGCTAAAGACCCCAAACACATCTAACCTTGCTCTCTTTACTGCTACATTTAATTTCTCATGTCGAGGGCTTGCAGAGCTACTTAATGTGTGCTTAATAATATAATGGAAAAGCTTTTATATGGTTCAGGAAACCAGAGAGTTGTTTAATTGCTTGCCTTCCTAATGGAAACAGTGTGGGATTTAATAATTTACATTTTCACACCCCACAGTTAAAAACAAAACCAGAATATTACATTTTCTGAAAACACATCATAAAAATATAAGACTCAAACTTTGATGACTTAACTCTGCTCATAGCAAGGTAACATACTGTACTGTATATCGTATGTGTTGTACTGTATATGACAGTTGGAATGGAAGTCCATTTGCTTTTAAGACTAGAATTACACAAAGATTTTGATAACACAGAAAATCATTGATGGATTGAATTAAAGCACCACTCCAACATTTTTTTTAATTGCAGCACTGGAGTGGTGCTTTCCTCCATTCTTGTATGCACCCTCCAGCGTCTTCATCTTTTATCTCTGCCACTACTGTCGGTCTCCAGCAGTCTGTGACCTACCTGATCTCTCCAGTGTTTCATTGAGCAAGCCAGAGGTCACAACACAAGTCAATACAAGTCTTCATTCTGGTTTGACTTGGTTTGACTTGCATTGAGAGCTTGTGATGTAGATTCTGACTTCTGGCCAATCAGAAGCTTTTCTCACAAGATGGGTCCGGAGTGGCAACAAAAAAAAGTTGACTACGTCAGAATGTGAGTATGAGACAGGGGCAGGTGACTGAGATTTAAAGCACCTCTCCAGCAATGGAAAAAAAACCCTTTGTAGTTGTGCTTTAAATCTCAAATATTAAAGTATATTTGCTGATATGAGAGGCGTACCCTGAAGATCTTAGGCCCCAATATATAATCTGTAGAACCCCCCAACTACTATATGCATATTACAATACATGTGTCTTCTTATGTGGCAGAAGAGCTTCTTGAATTTCTTGGCACCATTGTGCAACTGCTTCTTTCATTCATCTGAATGTGGTAGTATTGACAACTTTAACATGGATTTCTGCAAGCCCCATTTACAAGAATAGCTCAACGACAGAAATGTCTGCAACAAATCTGCCATATGTGAGTATGTTAACAAAATGATAATATACTAACATAAAAAACTAAGATACCTAGTGCATAAATTGGCCAAAGCATATGTGCCCAGCAGGACTGGGCCCCCCATCGTTTAATATCTAATATATAAAGCTGAATGTATGTATGTGTGTATGTATGTGGGTATGTTTGTCCGGGATTGGAATCCGCACCGTCGCACTTACGGGCATGAAATTTTGCACGCCCGCACGTCTCGACCCCGAAAGCGTCCTAGGCTATGTTTTGAATTGAAATTTTAACCCCGCGCGTTCCAAATCGCCAAACAATTTTGGCCCTATCTACATAATGGGGAGAAAGCTGAATGCTTGTGTGTATGTCCGGCATAGGAATCTGCATTTACGGGCATGAAATTTTGCACACCCGCACGTCTCGACCCCGGGAGCGTCATAGGCTAGGTTTTGAGTCGAAATTTTAACCCCGCGCATTCCAAATCGGCAAATAATTTTGGCCGGGATAGGAATCTGCACCGTTGTACTTACGGGCATGAAATTTTGCATGCCCGCACATCTCAACCCCAGGAGCATCATAGGCTATGTGTTGAATGGAAATTTTAACCCCCGCACGTTCCAAATCGCCAAACAATTTTGGCCCTATCTACATAATGGGGAGAAAGCTGAATGCTTGTGTGTATGTCCGGCATAGGAATCTGCATTTACGGGCATGAAATTTTGCACACCCGCACGTCTCGACCCCGGGAGCGTCATAGGCTAGGTTTTGAGTTGAAATTTTAACCCCGCGCATTCCAAATCGGCAAATAATTTTGGCACGGGATAGGAATCTGCACCGTTGTACTTACGGGCATGAAATTTTGCATGCCCGCACATCTCAACCCCAGGAGCATCATAGGCTATGTGTTGAATGGAAATTTTAACCCCCGCACGTTTTGGTGTGTGATTTTTATGTGCAGAATAAATTTTTGTTAACATAGTCTATTTTGTTACAGCTAACAGCAGTTATTAATTAACCCGGGCGAAGCCGGGTACTACAGCTAGTATATATATATATATATATATATATATATATATATTATATTATATATACAGTACAGACCAAAAGTTTGGACACACCTTCTCATTCAAAGATTTTTCTGTATTTTCATGACTATGAAAATTGCACTTTCATACTGACGGCATCAAAACTATGAATTAACACATGTGGAATTATATACTAAACAAAAAAGTGTGAGACAACTGAAAATGTGTCTTATGTTCTAGGTTCTTCAAAGTAGCCACGTTTTGCTTTGATTACTGCTTTGCACACTCTTGGCATTCTCTTGATGAGCCTCAAGAGGTAGTCACCGGAAATGGTCTTCCAACAGTCTTGAAGGATTTCCCAGAGATGCTTAGCACTTGTTGGCCCTTTTACCTTCATTCTGTGGTCCAGCTCACCCCAAACCATCTCGATTGGGTTCAGGTCTGGTGACTGTGGAGGCCAGGTCATATGGCGTAGCACCCCATCACTCTCCTTCATGGTCAAGTAGCCCTTACACAGCCTAGATGTGTGTTTGGGGTCATTGTCCTGTTGAAAAAATGATGGTCCAACTAAACACAAACCGGAAGGAATAGCATGCCGCTGCAAGATGCTGTGGTAGCCATGCTGGTTCAGTATGCCTTCAATGTTGAATAAATCCCCATAGTGTCACCAGCAAAGCACCCCAACACCATCACACCTCCTCTTCCATGCTTCACGGTGGGAACCAGGCATGTAGAGTCCATCCGTTCACCTTTTCTGCGTCGCACGAAGACACGGTGGTTGGAACCAAAGATCTCAAATTTGAACTCATCAGACCAAAGCACAGATTTCCACTGGTCTAATGTCCATTCCTTGTGTTCTTTAGCACAAACAAGCCTCTTCTGCTTGTTGCCTGTACTTAGCAGTGGTTTCCTAGCAGCTATTTTACCATGAAGTCCTGCTGCACAGTCTCCTCTTAACAGTTGTTGTAGATATGTGTCTGCTGCTAGAACTAATGTGTGGCATTGACCTGTTCTCTAATCTGAGCTGCTGTTAACCTGCGATTTCTGAAGCTGGTGACTAGGATAAACTTATCCTCAGAAGCAGAGGTGACTCTTGGTCTTCCTTTCCTGGGGCGGTCCTCATGTGAACCAGTTTCTTGGTAGTGCTTGATGGTTTTTGCAACTGCACTTGGGGACACTTTCAAAGTTTTCCCAATTTTTCAGACTGACTGACCTTCACTTCTTAAAATAATGATGGCCACTCGTTTTTCTTTACTTAGCTGCTTTTTCTTGCCATACACATTCTAACAGTCTATTCAGTAGGACTATCAGCTGTGTATCCACCAGACTTCTGCACAACATAACTAATGGTCCCAACCCCATTTATAAGGCAAGAAATCACACTTATTAAACCTGACACCTGTGTGAAGTGAAAACCATTTCCGGCGACTACCTCTTGAAGCTCATCAAGAGAATGCCAAGAGTGTGCAAAGCAGTAATCAAAGCAAAAGGTGGCTACTTTGAAGAACCTAGAATATAAGACATATTTTCAGTTGTTTCACACTTTTTTGTTTAGTATATAATTCCACATGTGTTAATTCATAGTTTTGATACCTTCAGTGTGAATGTACAATTTTCATAGTCATGAAAATACAGAAAAATCTTTAAATGAGAAGGTGTGTCCAAACTTTTGGTCTGTACTGTATGTATATAGATCCAAACAGAACAGAATGGGTATCACTCACCGGTCTTAAAATTCCACACTTTATTGGTAACTAGGGATGAGCCTTCCGATATTGCAATATCGGAAATCGGCCCGATATTTGCTATATCGGAATTCCGATTTCCGATTCCGATATTTTTTTCACATCAGAAATCGGAAATCGGAAATCCCATAATCCTTCAGCCTCTGAGCACTCCGTGGAGCAATCAGGAGCTGAAGAATTGATGACAGCATTGTGTAACTCCCCTAAGCTTGGTAGGAGGCGTCCAAACTTGCTAGCTAGGGGCTGCGCTGCGACTGGCTGGATGGATGGTGTGATCAGGCAGTATAAAAGGCTGTGCCTGCCATTTTAGCCTCACTCTACTGTGAAAGCAGATAGGGATAGGTTGCTGTTGGAGATAGGGAGAGATCTCAATTCTAATAGTGAAATTGTCGTTCTGAATCCATCAATAGAGATGAACGCAGTAAGGGACATCCCCGTGGCGGCCGCGGAAGAGGTGCATCAGCAGCTAGACATGGTGCACATCCAGAGCAATCAGCAGGCCCAAGTCACTCAGCACCTACTTTCATCTGGCAGCAGTCATTTATGCGCAGCTTGTTAGGAGCACAGGGCCATAGGCTGTTAAGAGAGGATCAAGTAGAAACCGTTGTTGGTTGGATGGCAGCTGAGGCATCCACCTCAATGAGCGCAGCATCCTCCCAGGACCTCTCCACCACATCGGGTCAGGCCGGCCACTGAAGAGCAGCACCCATCTGCTTCTTCATCGCCCACTAAATTGCCCAGACATTCAGAAGGCCAGGAGTCAACCTTAATCGTCTTCTCAGAATCTGTTGGCTTCGAATCTGTGTGCCAGCCAGACAGCATTCCTGCAGCTGAAGAAGAGGTAGTGTGCACAGATGCGCAACCACTGTGTGCGTCTGAGGAAGAAGTGGAGGGTGGGCCAGTGCCCACAGTGACCAGACCCCAGTCAGCAGATGATGATGAAACTCAGCTGCCAGTTTCTGCTGATGAAAGTGTATTGGATGACGAGGTCCTTGACCCATCATGGCATGCTGAGGGGCAGCAAGCAAGTAGGCATAGCTCAGAGGAAGAGCTTGCAGGTGTGGTGCAGCATGGCCGTCCACATGGGAGAGGAAGAGGGAAAAATTTGTTGTCTGCTCCCTGAAATTCAGCACCCGTCAGGAGCAGGGCTCTTTTAAAGAGCACAAGGGGTGCGCCCAAAAGTTGTGGTGCATGGGCCTTTTTCGACCAATTTGCTGATGACATTACAGTAGTCAGATGCAAGCTTTGTCTACAAACTGTGCGGAGAGGGAAGAACGTCAGCAACCTTAATACCACCAATATGTTGACGCATGTCAGGAAGAGGCACCCTGTGGAATGGCAGCATCACACCCAAGATGATTCACCACCTGCAGCTGGTCCCCCACCTTCCATCTCTTCAGCCACCTCTTCCTCTAGCTCGCAAACAGCTGCTCCCGCTTCCCAGGGTGCATCTGCAGGCAGTGTTGTATGGCGGCACACTGTCTGTACTTCGTCAGCATCAGCATCCCAATCGCTGGCATCCTCACACTCCCAAACCAGTGTGCAGCCATCTGTCACACAGGTGTGGGAGAAAAGACGCCCTTACTCGGCAAACCACCAACGAGCACAGGGCATGAATTCTCGCATTGCCAAACTGCTAGCAGTGGAAATGCTACCATTCTGGCTGGTGAGCAAGCCAGCCTTTATCGATATGTTGGGGTTTGCAATCCCACAATACAGTGTTCCCAGCCGCTTCTACTTCAGCAGGCAATCCGTTACCGCCCTGCAACAGCATGTGGAGCGTAAAATTAAATGCAGTTAGAAGCAAGGTCCACCTGACCACCGACGCGTGGACCAGTCTGCATGGCCAGGGACGCTACATTTCCATCTCCGCCCATTGGGTAAATGTAGTTGAGCCTGGAACTGAAGTAGACAGTGCAAGTGCGCAGGTCCTGCCAACTCCACGGATTGCAGGCCTCTCCTCCGTACAAATTAACTCCTCCTCATACTCCTCGTCAGACTCGCCTGCACCCAGACGTACCACAACAACCGATTTCAGCACTGCATCGGCCAAACATCAACTGGCCATGTTGAAATTGGTTTATCTGGGTAATGTTAGAGACACCGCAACCGAGCTGTGGAACATGCTCAAGGAGCAGAGCGACATGTGGCTTGCGCCGCTCAACCTCCAGCCAGGTATAGTGGTGTGTGACAACGGCCGAAACCTGGTCGTGGCTCTGGGCCTAGGTGGTCTGACTCACATTCTATGCCTTGCCCATGTCCTAAACTTGGTGGTGCAGAGTTTCCTTAGAAACTATCCTGACCTTGAGGAGCTGCTGCACAAAGTCAGATACGTGTGCTCTCATTTGCGGCGTTCAAGCATGGCTGCATCGCGCCTTTCAGCCATGCAGCGCAGATTGGGCCTGCCCGAACATCGCATCATTGTTGACCTCCCCACCAGGTGGAATTCGACTTTGCATATGCTGCGGAGGTTGTGTGAGCAGCAACCTGCAATTATGGAGTTGCAGCTGCAGCAGGCGCAAAGTAGGTGACACACACTCTCAGCCCTGACACTTTACAACCACAGAGTGGGCAACCATGAAGGACATATGCACCATTTTGAAGTGCTTCGAGGTCTCCACTCTGATGGTGAGCGTGGATGCTGCCCTACTCAGCCTGACTATTCCCCTTATATGCCTTATAGAATCATCACTTAAAGGACTAAGGGATGAGGTTTCTCAGGAGGAGTATGATGAGACACTTGCACCAACCAGGCAATCTTTATCGGCCATGTTGGTATAAAGCTCTGTGGGTGCCTCACAAAGGTCCAGGCAGGACACAGCAAGCAAAAAGGATGAGGAGGACTATGAGGATGAGCTAGAGGAGGAAAGTACACAGCGCTCTACTAGTAATCACCAGATAGAGCGTGGATGGGGTGATGCAGATCAGCCAGAGCACACTCCTCCAGCTGGTGACAGCGATGCATGGCCAGTTGGCAGCCTTCAGCACCTGAGTGACTTCATGCTGCAGTGTCTGAGAAAAGACCCACGCGTGCCTCGTATTCTCCACACAAATGACTACAGGGTGGCCACCCTCTTAGATCCACGTTACCGGGACAGCCTTGAAAGCCTAATTACACCGTTGAACCGGGCACGTAAAATGCAGGAGTACCAAGAAGCACTGGGTAATTCACTCATGTACTCTTTTCCACCGCATAGCAGTGATGCGCGTGCACTAGCAAGCACCTCAGTGCGTCCTGGGCCCAGCGGAATCCGTTCAGAAGCCAGTAGCAGAAGCTGTACATCTGCTACTGACAGGTTCAGTATACCCAACCTGTTTCAACGGTTTCTGAACCCGCAAACAGTTCGGGCACCATCAGCACAGACAGTGACACCCGTGACATGGTGGCACAATACCTCTTCACCCCTGTCAGTGGGCTTCAGGATGGATCTGCCCCCTTCAAGTTTTGGGTCTCCAAGTTGGATACATGGCCCAAGCTTAGCCAGTATGCCTTGGAGGTCCTGGCTTGTCCTGGTGCCAGTGTGATTTCTGAACGCGTCTTTAGTGCAGCTGGCAATGTACTAACAGACCAACGTACCAGACTATCCGTTGCAAATGTGGACCGGCTTACATTCCTAAAAATGAACCAGGCCTGGATTTCTGGTGACTTTTGCTGCCCTGGGCCACAGTACACAGGTTACATGCATGGTTGGTAGCAGTATGCATGCTCTGTCATGTGCCTATGTTGCACACAGCGTAATCTGTTATGCCCGTGCTCTGGCCTCTACTTGGTAGCACCTGGTTCTGTGACTGACTCTTTCTCCTCATACTGTTTTCCATTGGCTCTAGTACCCATTTCTGTGACTGCCACTTTCACAGCATGTCGTGTTTCTGGGCTCTAGTACCGCCAGCTGTACCTCGTTAGACCAAAGTGGAAAAAAAGGACGACAGATGCCAAACACCTATAGGCAGAAGCACAAGAGGCTGGATCCGTCTGTTTCTGGCAGTGAAGTGCGGACACAGGTGCCTCACCCAAAGGGTAAACCGAGTTCCAGCATCGCCAGCTGGTTCTCGGGAGTGCCCAAGGGCACGGGTACCTCCTGCTCCAAACCGTGTTTCGACAACGCTCGCTCTAACCCTAACCCTTACCCTACTAACCATAAACCCTAACCCTACCCCAACTAATCCTAACCCAAAGAAAAAACACCGCTATTAGGAAGATGGCGACCAGTTTTCCTGCTACAGTTTTCGCTCTGTGCATTTTTCTAGCGATTTTTTTTGCTCCTCTGCCTCTGCATACTCCTTCCCCATTATCCTGAGGTGTTTCCCCTCCATTTTATCTAATATATAAAGCTGAATGTATGTATGTGTGTATGTATGTGGGTATGTTTGTCCGGGATTGGAATCCGCACCGTCGCACTTACGTTGTAAACAGGATGATGTGCACACTGTTAATCTAAGAATTGGTGCTGGTTGAACGATATGTCCAATAAGTAAGGAAATCAACCGCACTCAATGTTTCATGCAAAGAGAAATATCCATTTATTTATATGCACACACGCCACAAGGTTTCAGTAGACATGCGGTATGGGATATTGACGGATAATAATGTAGGAGTTAACGTTTCGACCAGAGTTGGTCTTTCTCAAAACTCTCTTATTGGTAGAAAGAGAGAAAAAAATTGCAGAGGGCAGGTTCCGTGCACTTGAAGCAATATCGGTAAAGGTATATCCGTCCAGGAAATGAGGGACGGATTCCTGGACGGATATACCTTTACCGATATTGCTTCAAGTGCACGGACCTGCCCTCTGCAATTTTTTTCTCTCTTTCTACCAATAAGCGAGTTTTGAGAAAGACCAACTCTGGTCGAAACGTTAACTCCTACATTATTATCCGTCAATATCCCATACCGCATGTCTACTGAAACCTTGTGGCGTGTGTGCATATAAATAAATGGATATTTCTCTTTGCATGAAACATTGAGTGCGGTTGATTTCCTTACTTACCCGTCGCACTTACGGGCATGAAATTTTGCACGCCCGCACGTCTCGACCCCGAAAGCGTCCTAGGCTATGTTTTGAATCGAAATTTTAACCCCGCGCGTTCCAAATCGCCAAACAATTTTGGCCCTATCTACATAATGGGGAGAAAGCTGAATGCTTGTGTGTATGTCCGGCATAGGAATCTGCATTTACGGGCATGAAATTTTGCACACCAGCACGTCTCGACCCCGGGAGCGTCATAGGCTAGGTTTTGAGTCGAAATTTTAACCCCGCGCATTCCAAATCGGCAAATAATTTTGGCCCGGGATAGGAATCTGCACCGTTGTACTTACGGGCATGAAATTTTGCATGCCCGCACATCTCAACCCCAGGAGCATCATAGGCTATGTGTTGAATGGAAATTTTAACCCCCGCACGTTCCAAATCGCCAAACAATTTTGGCCCTATCTACATAATGGGGAGAAAGCTGAATGCTTGTGTGTATGTCCGGCATAGGAATCTGCATTTACGGCATGAAATTTTGCACACCCGCACGTCTCGACCCCGGGAGCATCATAGGCTGTGTTTTGAGTCGACATTTTAACCCCACGTGTTCAAAATTGCGCGCATTAAAAACACACACACGTCTGGTATTTTTATCTTTTAAAAATAAATATCTGATTAATAACCAGCCAAACTACAAGACCAATTTGTTATAAATTTGCCATATAGGGAAATAAGACAGATGTCAGTCACATGAGCTGTATATTATTTGTATGTGTGAGGTAATATATACTGCCAGAGGGGAATGTTTTCTGTTGGCTGGGGATTTATCAGGCAGGCTCTCGAATAAGGAGTAGAAGATAAATGACTTCACATCACTTGGGCTATTTAATTAATCTGTGTGGAATATCTATGCTGTTGAATATCTGTTGTGAAATGGTTCTATTACTTTAGTTTTTGCTTTTTAATAATTTGTCTATTTGGTGTGTGATTTTTATGTGCAGAATAATTTTTTGATAACATAGTCTATTTTGTTACAGCTAACAGCAGTTATTAATTAACCCGGGCGAAGCCGGGTACTACAGCTAGTCCATTATATAGCACTTTAGTGGTCATTTTGTAATTCCGATTTTTTTCCCCATTGACTTGCATTGATATCGGAAATCGGAAATTCCGATATCCGATATTTTTCCAATATCGGAAATCGGAATTCCGATACGATTTCGGGCAATATCGCTCATCCCTATTTGTAACGGTTAAAACATTTTCACTGGGAGAGTAGGAAAAGGTGTGTGCAGATGACTACCGCTGTTTCGAACTGTGGCGCTTCTATGGGTTGTGAGACAGTGAAGGAATATGTGTCGAATGGGGTGTACATTTCACCTAGGTACTGTGCTGTATGGTATAAGGGAAATGTGTGGCTTTGTAAACCTAGTGGTAGAGAAAGGTCACTACACCTTACATTCATTACACACTTGCAGCTCAGGCCTGAAACCACTCAGCTGTTAATTAGGAGACCAGAAGTAGGTGTCTGCGAACACAGTCAGAGAGCACGCTTAATCTGGACACAGGAGGGGTCCAGGCACAGAAGGTGTCTCCAGGAGTTTGAGCTATCTCAGTCTGGGTGCTCGATGTACCTCGGACACAGGAGTAGTCTCTGTGAGAATCCATGCGGATAGCAGCTGAATAGGAGGGGAGCTCTCTCAAGTCTGGACGTTGAAGGTGCCTTCAGACACAAGGAGGAGACTCTGTGAACCTCAATGCTGGTAAATGCTGGTAAATTCTGGTAAATGCTGAACATATGTGTTGTTTTGGCCCAGGCTGGTAGAGCCGGGACCCGGATAGATAGGGAAATCTATCTAAGTGTAATTAGTGGCTAGACAAGCCTAGGTCTTATGTTTATGATTTGTTTTTGTCTGTTTGCTGTGGACTTTAATAAAGGTGGTTGCGGCCAGTTTTCACCAGAACTGCTGTCTGAATGAACTGTTTCCGTGCCACTCTGTCTACCCGGACGGCGATCCCAGAGCTATATCCCCTGAAAAGCTTACAATTGGCGGAGAATGCTGGGGCAGCACAGTGGCTGATACAATTGGTGCTGGAATGTGCGTGCAGCACAGTGGCTTAGAGACAGCAATAAAGGTGAAGTCTGTTGAAGCAGCAGCAGAGAAAAAAAAGTGTGTCAGCAAAAACGTCTGATTGGAGCAGTCTTAAAGAGACAGTAGCCCTAATAGAGTTTGCAAAAGAAAAAAAAAAGTGTGTCTGCACAGCAAAGCTGAATTTGTTGTGGAAAAGACTGTGGAGTGTGCAGCAGCAAAAGAGAAACGTCTATTGGAGCAGTCTTAAAGAGAGAGTGGCCCTAATTGAGTTTGCAGAGAAAAAAAAAAAAAAAGTGTCTGCACAGCAAGGCTGAATTTTCTGTGGAAAAGACTGTGGAGTGTGTATGTCTTGAGTGAAGACTGCCGTTGTTGAGACAGAGAAGTCTGACAGCATGGATGACAGCATGGAGGCGCTGTTTGAACAAATGGCGCAAGTTAATGTGCAACATAAGACTGCCGTGGTTGAGACAGATAAGTCCGGCAGTATGGAGGAGCTCATTGAGTACCTGGTACAGGCCCAGCAGAGCATGCAACTGCAGTGCCAGCAGCAGCAGCAGGAGAATAACCAGTTGTTGGAGCAGATTGCAGCTCTCAGCACCTCGTCCCAGAGTAATGTTGTGAAGGCACCTGCCTTGTCCGCTGTAAAGAAGGCGGTAAGACGGTCCCTGAAAAAGATGACACCTCGTGATGATGTGGAGGTATATCTAACTAGGTTTGAGGGACTGGCAGAGAAGGAGAATCTGCCCCTATCTGAATGGGCCATGATGGTCGCACCCTATTTGATTGGAGAACCCCAAAGGGCCTATGCTGACCTGAGCGAGCAGGACAGCCAAGACTATGCCAAGCTGAAAGTGGAGATTTTTACCCGGCTGGGTGTTACGGTGACAGCCTGTGCCAGGGGAGTTCATGACTGGAGATACAGTTGGGAGTCTGCAGTCAGCAGGCTTGATTGTGGAGTTGAAAGGGTGATAGTGGACCGCTACACCCAAGCATGTCCTCCTAAGGTACAGCCAGAGGTCGGACAAGGAGACCACCAGGACGCCAATCGTCTGGTCAGCCTGATGGAGAAGGCCTTCGCCAGCAAAGACTGTCTCCGTGACCAGCCGTCTGAGAGGGCGTCACTTCAGAGTTCCCGGACGCTGAACTCTCGCGGTAAGAGCGTTCCAGCTGTTGGGGACATGGGGTATGCTGATAAGCGGGTTCAGGCCAGAGGGGACATGTGGGTGGAAAAGTGTGATGGACAGGGTTGGAGATGTCGTGAAATTGCAGCCAACTGTCCAATAGAGGGGGAGCCTATGTATTGTGATGTTGGCAGATCCCTCTCTCCCTGCGCAGAGCCTGTGTGTGTGTCCACCTCAGCCGAAGAGACTGGACCACAGGTGTGCCCGGTGGTTGTAAATGACTGCCCAGCACAGGCCCTCTTGGACTCAGAGAGTCCAGTGACTTCCGTATGTGATAGCCTGATTGATAGGGACTTCATCCCTGATAAGCACCTGAGTATGGTGTGCATCCATGGAGACACCAAAGTCTACCCAGAGACTGCCGTGGACTTGGTCCCCAAACTCGGGGAGGTTTCATATGAAGTGGGGGTAGTGAAGAACCTGGTGCACCCCGTTATATTGGGTAATGACTTTCCCCGATCTAAGGATCTCTTGGGGAAAAATGTTTCTGATGGACAGTGTGATGAAGCTCCTATTGAGGGTGCGCAGTCCCGAGGGGCGGAACACAATACTAGTGGGACGTTAAACTTATGTGATGATGATAATGATGATGATGATAATGATGATGATGATGATGATGATCATGATAATGATGATGACCATGATAATGATGCTGATGCTGATAATGATAATGATGATGATCATGATAGTGATGATGATACTGATCATAATCATGATAATGATATTGATAATAATGATGACTGTGATAGTGATGAAATTCGTTTGCAGGTGATGTTGGGAGACGAGGATGGTGGTTCTCGGGAACCGAGTGTCCCTGACTTACCTGTGTCCTGTGACAATTTTGAGAGTGAGCAGTGGCGAGACCCCTCTCTTAAAACGGCACAGGAAAATATAAGTGTTCTAAATGAGGTTTCCCAAGAGCCTGGCTCTAAGGAGAGGTTACCTCATGTTGCCATAAACACTCACCTATTGTATAGGGACACTGAAGTCCAGGGAGAGGTCGTGAGCCAGCTCCTAGTACCTGAGCTATATAGAAGTTTAGTGCTGGGGGTGTCACATAGTCACATACTTGAGGGACCAGATGGTGAAGTTAATGTTGTGGATGACATGTTAACTAAGGTTCCAGATCAGGATGTGAATGAGAATGAATTGTATACCCCTGAAAGTGAGCAGGATGAGAATGAGAATGAATTGTATAACCCTGAAGGTGAGCCGGATGTGGCTGAGAAAAAAGGGTCAGACAGGGATAGTGATAGTGAATCATCTGATGACGATCAACCAACCAGTGCAAATGAGGAAGGCATGGTAGCAGAGGAGGTTGAGAGTCCTGAGAAGAAAGCTGATGCTGACCTTACAGCCGGACAGAAGATGGCATCTGAAGATGTTTTACAGTTGGCCAATTCCCTGGCGAAGACTAAGGTGAAAGGAGGAGAGCTGAGCTTTAACCCCTTCACCCCCAAGGGTGGTTTGCACGTTAATGACCGGGCCAATTTTTACAATTCTGACCACTGTCTCTTTATGAGGTTATAACTCTGGAACGCTTCAACGGATCTTCACGATTCTGAGATTGTTTTCTCGTGACATATTGTACTTCATGTTAGTGGTAAAATTTCTTCGATATAACTTGCGTTTATTTTTGAAAAAAACGCAAATATGGCAAAAATTTTAAAAATTTTGCAATTTTCAAAGTTTGAATTTTTTTTCCCTTAAAACAGAGAAATATGTCACACAAAATAGTTAATAAATAACATTTCCCACATGTCTACTTTACATCAGCACAATTTTGGAACCAAAATTTTTCTTTGTTAGGAAATTAGAAGGGTTAAAAGTTGACCAGTGATTTCTCATTTTTACAACAAAATTTACAAAGCCATTTTTTTAGGGACCACCTCACATTTGAAGTCACTTTGACGGGTCTATATGGCAGAAAATACCCAAAAGTGACACCATTATAAAAACTGCACCCCTCAAGGTACTCAAAACTACATTCAAGAAGTTTATTAACCCTTCAGGTGCTTCACAGGAGCTGAAGCAACGTGGATGGAAAAAATTAATATTTAACTTTTTAGCCACAAAAATGATCTTTTACAAACTTTTTTTTATTTTCACAAGGGTAAAAGGAGAAAATGGACGGATAAAGTTGTTGTGCAATTTCTCCTGAGTACGCCAATACCCCATATGTGGGGGAAAACCACTGTTTGGGCACACGGCAGAGCTCGTAAGGGAAGGAGCGCCGTTTGACTTTTTCAAACTAAAATTGGCTGGAATTGAGATTGGACGCCATGTCGTGTTTGGAGAGCCCATGATACGCCTAAACAGTGGAAACCCCCCCCAAGTGACACCATTTTGGAAACTAGACCCCTAAGGAACTTATCTAGATCTGTTGTGAGCACTTTGAACTCCAAAGTGTTTCACAAAAGTTTATAATGCCTGGGTGTGAAAAAAAAAAAAAACAATTTTCCACAAAAATGATTTTTTAGTCCCAAATTTTTGATTTTTCCCAAGGAAATTGGACCCCAAAACTTGTTGTCCAATTTGTCCTGAGTACGCTGATACCCCATATGTGGGGGGGGGGAAACTGTTTGGGCGCACGGCAGGGCTTGGAAAAGAAGCAGTAACGTTTTGGAATGCAAACATTGATGGGGGTCATGTTCCGTTTGTAGTGCCCCAGATGAGCCTAAACAGTGGAAACCCCCCACAAGTGACCCCATTTTGGAAGCTAGACCCCCTAAGGAACTTATCTAGATCTTTGGTGAGCACTTTGAACCCCCAAGTGCTTCACACAAGTTTATAATGCCCGGGCATGAAAATAAAAAATCCTATTTTTTTCCCACAAAAATTATCTCTTAGTCACTAATTTTTTATTTTCCCATAGGAAACAGGAGAAATTGGACCACAAAATTTGTTGTCCAATTTGTCCTGAGTACGCTGATACCCCATATGTGGGGGGGAACCACTGTTTGGGCGCATGGCAGAGCTCGGAATGGAAGGAGCACTATTTGACTTTTTCCAACCAAAATTGGCTGGAATTGAGATTGGACGCCATGTTGCATTTGGAGAGCCCCTGATGTGCCTAAACAGTGGAAACCCCCCACAAGTGACCCCATTTGGGAAACTAGACCCCCTAAGGAACTTATCTAGATCTTTGGTGAGCAATTTGAACCCCCAAGTGCTTCACACAAGTTTATAACGTAGAGCCGTAAAATTAAAAAATCATATTTTTTCCACAAAATTGATCTTTTCACCCCAATTTTTATTTTCCCAAGGGAAACAAGACTCCAAAAGTTATTGTGCAATTTGTCCTGAGTGCGCTGATACCCCATATGTGGGGGTAAACCACTGTTTGGGTGCATGGCAGAGTTTGGAAGGGAAGGAGCGCCGTTTGACTTTTTCAACGCAGAATTGGCTGGATGCCATGTCGTGTTTGGAGAGCTCCTGATCTGCCTAAACAGTGGAAACCCCCCACAAATGACACCATTTTGGAAACTAGACCCCTCAAGGAACTTATCTAGATGTGTGGTGAGCACTTTGAACCCCAAAGTGCTTCACAGAAGTTTATAACGTACAGCCGTAAAATAAAAAAATTCTTTTTTTTTTTTTTACAAAAATGATATTTTAGCCCCCAATATTTTATTTTCACAAGGGTAACAGGAGAAATTGGACCCCAAAAGTTGTTGTCCAATTTGTCCTGAGTATGCTGATACCCAATATGTGGGAGTAAACTACTGTATGGGCGCACGTCGGGGCTCGGAAGGGAAGTAGTGACGTTTTGGATTGCAGACTTTGATGGAATGGTCTGGGGGAGTCATGTCGCATTTGGAGAGCCCCTGATGCGCCTAAACAGTGGAAACCCCCCACAAGTGACCCCATTTTGGAAAATAGACCCCACAAGGAACTTATCTAGATGTGTGGTGAGCACTTTGAACCCCGAAGTGCTTCACAGAAGTTTATAACGTACAGCCGTAAAAATAAAAAATCCTTTTTTTTTTTACAAAAATGATTTTTTCGCCCCCAATATTTTATTTTCACAAGGGTAACAGGAGAAATTGGACCCCAAAAGTTGTTGTCCAATTTGTCTTGAGTACGCTGATACCCAATATGTGGGAGTAAACTACTGTATTGGCGCACGTCGGGGCTCGGAAGGGAAGTAGTGACGTTTTGGATTGCAGACTTTGATGGAATGGTCTGGGGGAGTCATGTCGCATTTGGAGAGCCCCTGATGTGCCTAAACAGTGGAAACCCCCCACAAGTGACCCCATTTTGGAAAATAGACCCCACAAGGAACTTATCTAGATGTGTGGTGAGCACTTTGAACCCCGAAGTGCTTCACAGAAGTTTATAACGTACAGCCGTAAAAATAAAAAATCCTTTTTTTTTTTACAAAAATGATTTTTTTGCCCCCAATATTTTATTTTCACAAGGGTAACAGGAGAAATTGGACCCCAAAAGTTGTTGTCCAATTTGTCCTGAGTACGCTGATACCCAATATGTGGGAGAAAACTACTGTATGGGCACACGTCGGGGCTCGGAAGGGAAGTAGTGACGTTTTGGATTGCAGACTTTGATGGAATGGTCTGGGGGCGTCATGTCGCATTTGGAGAACCCCTGATGCGCCTAAACAGTGGAAACCCCCCACAAGTGACCCCATTTTGGAAAATAGACCCCACAAGGAACTTATCTATATGTGTGGTGAGCACTTTGAACCCCGAAGTGCTTCACAGAAGTTTATAACGTACAGCCGTAAAAATAAAAAATCCTTTTTTTTTTTACAAAAATGATTTTTTCGCCCCCAATATTTTATTTTCACAAGGGTAACAGGAGAAATTGGACCCCAAAAGTTGTTGTCCAAATTGTCCTGAGTACGCTGATACCCAATATGTGGGAGAAAACTACTGTATGGGCACACGTCGGGGCTCGGAAGGGAAGTAGTGACGTTTTGGATTGCAGACTTTGATGGAATTGTCTGGGGGCGTCATGTCGCATTTGGAGAGCCCCTGATGCGCCTAAACAGTGGAAACCCCCCACAAGTGACCCCATTTTGGAAAATAGACCCCACAAGGAACTTATCTAGAAGTGTGGTGAGCGCTATGAAGCCCCAAGTACTTCACAGAAGTTTTATAACATACAGCCGTAAAAACAAAAAAATCATTTTTTTTTTACAAAAATGATTTTGTCGCCCCCAGTTTTTTATTTTCCCAAGGGTAACAGGAGAAATAGGCCAAATTGCACAATAACTATTGGGGTCCAGAGTATGCTGATACCCCATATGTGGGGCAAACTACTGTTTGGGCGCATGGCAGAGCTCAGAAGTGAAGGAGCACCATTTGACTTTTTCAATGCAGAATTGGCTGGAATTGAGATCAGACGCCTTGTCACATTTTGAGAACTCCTGATGTGCCTAAACAGCAGAAACCCCCCAATTTTAACTCCAACCCTAACCCCAAACACCAATAACCCTAGTCCCAACCCTAACCACAAACCTAACCCTAACACACCCATAACCCTAATCCCAACCCTAATCCTAACGTTAGCGCCAACCCTAACCCTAATACTAACGTTAGCGCCAACCCTAACCCTAACTTTAGCCGCAACCCTAACCCTAACGGGAAAATGGAAATAAATACATTTTTTTAATTTTATTATTTTTCCCTAACTAAGGGGGTGATAAAGGGGGTTTGATTTACTATTTATAGCGGGTTTTTGTGATTGGCAGCTGTCACGCTAAAAGACGCTTTTTATTGCAAAAAATAGTTTTTTGCATCACCACATTTTGAGAGCTATAATTTTTGCATATTTTGGCCCACAGAGTCATATGAGGTCTTATTTTTTGCGGGACGAGTTGACGTTTTTATTTGTACCATTTTTGAGCACGTGACGTTTTTTGATCGCTTTTTATTTCGATTTTTGGGTGGTTAGAATGAACAAAAATCAGCAATTCATGAATTTCTTTTGGGGGAGGCGTTTATACCGTTCCGCGTGTGGTAAAATTGATAAAGCAGTTTTATTCTTCGGGTCAGTACGATTACGGCGATACCTCATTTATATCATTTTTTTAGGTTTTGGCGCTTTTATAGAATGAAAACAATTTTATATAAAAAATCATTATTTTTGCATCGCTTTATTCTGCGAGCTATAACTTTTTATTTTTTCGCTCATGATGCTGTGTGATGGCTCGTTTTTTGCGGGACAAGATGACGTTTTCAGTGGTACCATGTTTATTTATATCGGTCTTTTTGATCGCGTGTTATTTCACTTTTTGTTCGGCGGTATGATGATAAAGCATTGATTTTTTGCTTCGTTTTTTTTTTTTTTTTTTAAGGGGTTCACTAAAGGGGTTAACTAGTGGGACAGTTTTATAGGGGGGGTCGTTACGGACGCGGCAATACCAAATATGTGTACTTTTATTGTTTTGTTTTTTTTATTTACAGGAAAAAATGAATTTATTGGGGAATTATTTTTTTTTTTTTTATGATTTTTTTTTACACTTTTTATTTTTACTTTTTTTACTTTTTTACTTTGTCCCAGGGTGGGACATCACTGTATTTTAGCAGATCGCTGGTGTGACAGTGTGCACAGCACACTGTCACACCAGCGATCGCTCTGGCACTGCTGCAGGCTTCCCAGCGCCTGCTCTCATCAGGCACTGAGGAAGCCGCCTCCCTGCAGGACCCCGGCGCCATCTTGGATCCGGGGACCTGGAGGGAGGACGGACCCTCGGAACAGCGCGACACATCGCGCTGCTCTGAGGGTCTCAGGGGAGCGCGCAGGGAGCCCCCTGCCTGCGCGATCCTCCCCTGTGCCCCGGGTACACCGCGATCATGTTTGATCGCGGTGTGCCAAGGGTTAATGTGCCGGGAGCGGTCCGTGACCGCTCCTGACACACAGTCACGGGTGTCAGCTGTGATAATCAGCTGACACCCGGCGGCGATCAGCTGCGCTCCCCCCGGGAGCGCAGCTGATCGCCCATGACGTACTATTCCGTCCATGGGAATTAGGTCCAGGGTCACATGGACGGAATAGTACGTCTGATGGCAGAGAGGGGTTAAAGGCAGGACTCTGAAATTGAACACAGCACAAGTGGATGCTTCGAAAATGAGAAGTTATCAATGTATGGTATGGAGCTGCATCATGCCCAGGACTCTGAAGGTAATGCTGCAGAGGTAGAAAAAGCCATGGAAGTGGTGGTCACCAAGCCAGATGCCTCATCAGAAGCTGAGGTCTCAAGTGAAGCTGTGAGGAACAAGACTGAAGATATGGGGACTGACTCTGTCCAGGAATCTGTTTCTGCCGAAGACAGCGGCGTGGACGGGTTACGGTCCGGATCAGTAGCTGCAACTCGTGAAGCTCAGGCTGGAAGTTCGGCGCCCGGAGCCCCAGCAGTGTTCCCGAGTGATACCAAGGATCTGGATAAATCACAAGATGAGATTTTGAGACATCAGGCTGGCATTGGTGAGCTCAAGCGCACTTTCATGGAGTCTACATCGGAGCCACGTCCCAATAAATGGGAAAAGCGGTGTGTCACTCCGTTGCCGCTGCAGACACACGGGAGCTCAGATGGGATGCAGAACGTGGCGGAAGAGAAGAATCCGGCGGGTTCTGAGTATACAGATGCAGTTATCAAGGAGAACTTGAAAGCTGTAATAAATGGAGATATTGGAGACCATAATGATGTGAATGAAGAAGTAGAATGTAAGACTGACGGTAGGGCTTCTGAGCATGTCCTACCAGAAGAGCCTGAAGAAGGGGCTGAAGATATAAAGGACGACCAACAGGTACAAGATGAATTGATTATTTCTCAGAAAAAACTCCAAACTGTGATGAAGGAGCGTGATGAGAGCCATGAGCATCTTCTGGAGAAGCTCAATGAAGTAAAGAAGGTTCGAGGGGAACTGGAGAAAAGTGAAAAACCCCCTATACCTTCTGTGATAGTTGGTGACACATGGTCAGTGCACCAGGGACAGGAGGTACGTGAGTTTCTGAGAAAGAGTCAGCAGAAGTGTTCTGATGTGCCGGGTCGTACTTCTCTGGCCAGGCACTATATCGAAACTGAGCCCGGCCCTAAGGTCAAGATGAAACCGTGCAGGATACCCGAGGCCCGCAGAGAGCATAGGCCTGGGAGGGTACAGGGTAGTGCGGATGCTTCAGATGAAGAGAAAGCTGATGTTGGCTATGGCTCAGGTGAAGATACAGATGACAGTAGTGAAGATGAAGCTGATGAAAGGCCATGACTGGTCCAGAGTTCACTGTCTCTTTTGGATTGTTGACCAGCCCTCCGGTCTGGATGACCAGCCCTCCGGTCTGGAGAAGAGGGAGGGAATATGTGAGACAGTGAAGGAATATGTGTCGAATGGGGTGTACATTTCACCTAGGTACTGTGCTGTATGGTATAAGGGAAATGTGTGGCTTTGTAAACCTAGTGGTAGAGAAAGGTCACTACACCTTACATTCATTACACACTTGCAGCTCAGGCCTGAAACCACTCAGCTGTTAATTAGGAGACCAGAAGTAGGTGTCTGCAAACACAGTCAGAGAGCACGCTTAATCTGGACACAGGAGGGGTCCAGGCACAGAAGGTGTCTCCAGGAGTTTGAGCTATCTCAGTCTGGGTGCTCGATGTACCCCGGACACAGGAGTAGTCTCTGTGAGAATCCATGCGGATAGCAGCTGAATAGGAGGGGAGCTCTCTCAAGTCTGGACGTTGAAGGTGCCTTCAGACACAAGGAGGAGACTCTGTGAACCTCAATGCTGGTAAATGCTGGTAAATGCTGAACATATGTGTTGTTTTGGCCCAGGTTGGTAGAGCCGGGACCCGGATAGATAGGGAAATCTATATAAGTGTAATTAGTAGCTAGACAAGCCTAGGTCTTATGTTTATGATTTGTTTTTGTCTGTTTGCTGTGGACTTTAATAAAGCTGGTTGCGGCCAGTTTTCACCAGAACTGCTGTCTGAATGAACTGTTTCCGTGCCACTCTGTCTACCCGGACGGCGATCCCAGAGCTATATCCCCTGAAAAGCTTACAGGGTCAATAGATCAGAGGATGTGACGGAGGGAGAAATACCTGATCACAGGTATATGGAAGTGCTAAGAGGAGCTGCACGGAAGCTACAACCTTTACTACAAAAACATGTCCGATTACAATCCATATTTCCAGACGCCCCATTACTGTGTTTTAGGCAGCCCCCAAATCTAAGAACCATCATTGTCAGAAGCTCCCTGTCCTCCCCAACAACTGCAGGAACCTTTCCCTGCAACCAGAGAAAATGTAAAACCTGTCCATTTATAATGACCACGGACAAGATAAAGATCCCCAACTCCCATCAGGACTACAAGATTCCAGGTACTTTCAGCTGCATCACAGCTAATGTGGTGTACCTAATTATTTGTACTAAATGTCAAACTGGGGGTCTGTATGTGGGGGAGACCTGGCAAAAACTGAGAACATGGATGAATTCTCATCACCACACAATAAGTACCTGTGGCCAAACACTTTTGTATCCCCGGTCATAGCATGATGTACTTGACATTATTTGTATCTAACTTTAAATTTGAGAGAGACAGAAAGGTTTGGGAATATAAACTCATGATGACCTTTGACACACTCAGTGCAGGAATGATGTGTCGCATGGATTTATGTCTTTTTACATCAATTAAAGAATTTAATCTTCAGACCGTTTGGGGGCATCACACAACACAGAACCAGACCCCAATCAGAGGGCAATATAACTTTCACACTCCTTATCTATTAACTGTTCCAATATTTATGTTCATCTCTATCTCCCATAACGACAGTTAAGCTTCACGTCACTTGTCTTACTTATTGCATTGTTTCTGTGCTGTGCTGTGTATAAATATGTGATTCTTCAGATTTTGTATTAGTCTTTGCCTGATGAAGAGACCTGAGTAGTCTCGAAAGCTTGCAGTTTGTTACCATCTTTTCAGTTAGCCATTAAAAGGTATCAACCACTGAGGACTCTCAATTCTAAAAAAAATTGTCAACCTAACCAGTCACTGTTCTTTACTGATACGATTTTGGACAAGAATGTACCTCAATCTCGTGCTACGTCTGCACGAAATTAAAGGGCCCCTTGCAACAATATCCGCCAGCTCTTTATCGCGCTCCAAAGTGCGCCAGTTTTTTCTGATCGAAGATCATATATAACTATCCATTGGTCCATATTGGAAGCAGAATGAAAACCTCTTATCTTTTTTCTTAACCAGTGTGTTTTTTAGCCACGGTTTCCTCTTTTGCTCTATCCAATGCCGCATTTAATAATGCATCAGGGTATCCTCTCTATTTGAATCTGTCATACAATTCTACTGATTGTTTATTAAAACCCCTGTTTATTAAACTGATTGTTTATTAAAACCCAGGTCAGATATGGCCTTGGTCAGATGTGACACCATTTTAAGTGTGACATCTTTGAAGTGTTACATCAGAAATATATCCAGAATGATAGCGCATGGTATATTCCCCTTCATGCTGTCATGTCCTGATCCATCTACTTTCATCCACAGGTACATCTGAACCACCTCTCTATCCAGAATACCCACTGCACCCCAGAATCCTATGTACTCCTTTTTCTGTTGTAACTGGTACGTCTGAACCACCTCTCTATCCAGAATACCCACTGCACCCCAGAATCCTATGTACTCCTTTTTCTGTTGTAACTGGTACGTCTGAACCACCTCTCTATCCAGAATACCCACTGCACCCCAGAATCCTATGTACTCCTTTTCTGTTGTAACTGGTACGTCTGAACCACCTCTCTATCCAGAATACCAACTGCACCCCAGAATCCTATGTACTCCTTTTTCTGTTGTAACTGGTACGTCTGAACCACCTCTCTATCCAGAATACCCACTGCACCCCAGAATCCTATGTACTCCTTTTTCTGTTGTAACTGGTACGTCTGAACCACCTCTCTATCTAGAATACCCACTGCACCCCAGAATCCTATGTACTCCTTTTTCTGTTGTAACTGATACGCTGCTGCTTTTTCCCCGATTTTAATTTCATGTAGCATACTTCAGATTTACTGAATACATATTGATTTGTCTGTGACCCTCACTCATAAGCCTATACCTCCATCTTAATCTGTCTTACTTCAATTGTGATGCTAGGCAAATGTTCTATTAACTGCAATCTGTTAATTGCTCCCTGCTGTGAACTCTCCTCCTGTTCCTTTCTCCTCCCCTCTCTTTCTCTCACCTGGCTTCATTTCTTGGACATTTGAATGGTATAAGTTGAATGGAGCAGGTCAGATATGGCCTTGGTCAGATGTGACATCATTTTAAGTGTGACATCTTTGAAGTGTTACATCAGAAATATATCCAGAAATAGTCCAGAAATCGATCAGAATAATCCCTGTCTTCTAATTTTACTTGCCTTTCTTTTACCCTGTTCTTTAACCATGTTCACATTTGCCCTCACCGTTTTTGCTCCACTAATCTTCACTCTCCTTCGCTATCCCCAAACCCCTGCACCCTCCAACCAAATAACTGTCTCCCCCTCTCTCTTACCCCCCCACATCGCCTCATCTGCAGACCTGCTTCTTAACCTCAGACCTCTCCCACTAAAATATAACGTAAGCTGGTCACTCTCCTTCACCCATCTGCTTTCCCTTTCTCTGCTTCTTCTCACTGCTGGCGACATATCCCCCAATCCTGGCCCCTTCTGCCCCATACATCCCACTAATCCTCACCCCTATACTTCTCACAGTAAGAGAAACTACCGCAATCCCTCACACTTAAAACCTGTGCCACTGACCCCTACCCCCCAGCCTCCTCTCTCTGGAGCACTCTGGAACGCCCGCTCCGTCTGCAACAAGCTCCACGTGATCCACAATCTCTTTACCTCCCGCAACCTCTCCTTCCTGGCCCTCACTGAGACCTGGCTGACGCCCCCTGACACGGCCTCCCCTGCTGCACTGAGTTACGGCGGCCTCCACTTCACCCACACTCCTCGCTCTGGCAACAGACATGGTGGAGGCGTGGGTTTCCTTCTTTCTAATAACTGCTCTTTCAACCCTATCCAAACCCCATCCTCCCTCATCCTCCCTTCCTTTGAGGTCCACTCGGTCCGTATCTACTCTCCCTCTAATCTCCAAATGGCCGTCATATACCGACCACCGGGCTCAGCCACTGCCTTCATTGACCAATTCTCCAGCTGGCTTCTTCACTTTCTCTCTGCTGACATCCCCACCAGTATCATGGATGACTTTAACATCCGTATTAACACCCGCCAGCTAGCAGCCTCCAAGCTCCTGTCACTTACTTCATCCTTTGGACTTACTCAGTGGTCCTCTACAGCCACCCACACAGACGGACATACATTAGACCTCATCTTCACCCGCCTCTGTTCCCTACCTAATCTCACAATCTCTCCCCTTCCCCTATCAGACCACCACCTACTCACCTTCTCATCCCTGTCCTCTTCACCTGCCCCCTATGTCCAGCCACTGGCACATCCTCGCAGTAACCTCGCACACCTAGACATTCACAGACTCTCAGACTCTCTCCTACCTCTGTCCTCCATATCTTCACTCCACGACACAGACAGTGCCACCACTTTCTATAACACCACCCTCACATCTGCCATAGACTCAGTCGCCCCTCTTACGCACGGCAAAGTGCGACGAATCAATAGGCAACCCTGGCACAACAATCTCACCAAAAAACTTCAACAATCATCCAGGGTCGCGGAGCGGCATTGGAAAAAAACACGCCTGCCAGACGACTTCACTGCTTTCAAACAAGCTACACTTGCCTTCAAAATAGCCCTCACCTCTGCTAAACAGACCTATTTTGCAAACCTTGTATCTTCATTATCCTACAACCCAAAACAACTGTTCAGCACATTCAACTCTCTCCTCCGCCCACCACTGCCACCTCCAACTCCCCTCATCTCTGCCGAGGACTTTGCCACCTACTTCAAAAATAAGATCGACCAAACAAGGCAAACCTTTACTGTTCCACCACCCCAACCACTCCATACATCAGAACTCTGCCCTTCCCTTCTAACCTCCCTCTCCATCATCACTGAAGGAGAGCTTACTCACCTCCTTTTCAAATCTCACTTCACCACCTGTGCACTTGACCCCATCCCTTCCCACCTGCTCCCCAACCTCACTAACACGCTCATCCCAGCCCTAACCCATCTCTTCAACCTATCGCTATCTTCTGGTACCTTTCCCTCTGCCTTCAAATATGCCACCATCACACCCATCCTCAAAAAAACAAACCTTGACCCAACTGCTATGCCCAGCTATCGCCCAATATCATTGCTCCCGTTTGCTTCCAAACTCCTTGAGCAGCATGTCCACGCTCAACTTTCCTCTCACCTCTCATCTAACTCTCTCCTTGACAACCTCCAATCTGGCTTCCGCCCCCACCACTCCACTGAAACTGCCCTGACCAAAATTACTAATGACTTACTCACAGCTAAAGCTAACAGACAGTTCTCCATCCTCCTCCTCCTTGACCTGTCCTCTGCCTTTGACACAGTCGACCACTGCCTACTGCTACAGATTCTTTCTTCCCTTGGCATCCAAGACCTTGCCCTGTCCTGGATTGCCTCTTATCTTTCTGACCGCACATTTAGCGTCTCCCACTCCCACACTACCTCCTCATCCCGCCCTCTCTCTGTTGGAGTCCCTCAAGGCTCTGTCCTGGGGCCCCTACTTTTTTCCATCTATACCCTTGGCCTAGGACAACTCATAAAGTCCCATGGCTTCCAGTACCACCTGTATGCGGACGACAGTCAGATCTACCTCTCTGGCCCAGATGTCACCTCTCTGCTGTCCAGAATCCCGGAGTGTCTATCAGCCATATCCTCCTTCTTCAACTCTCGCTTCCTAAAACTCAATGTTGACAAAACCGAACTCATCATCTTTCCTCCATCTCATGTATCTTCCCTACCCGATCTATCTATTATGGTAAATGGCATCACGATCTCTCCCGCACCTGAAATCCGCTGCCTCTGAGTAACTCTCGACTCTGCCCTGTCCTTCAAACCACACATCCAAACTCTTTCCACCTCCTGTCGCCTCCAACTTAAAAACATTTCCAGAATCTGTCCCTTCCTCAGCCCTCAATATACTAAAACTCTTGTGCATGCCCTCATCATCTCCCGCCTCGATTACTGCAACACCCTCCTCTGTGGCCTCCCCGTAAACTCTCTTGCACCACTCCAGTCTGTCCTCAACTCTGCTGCCCGACTAATCCTCCTCTCCCCTCGCTACTCCCCTGCTTCTCCCCTCTGCAAATCCCTCCACTGGCTCCCAATTTCCCAACGAATCCAGTTCAAACTACTAACACTGACTTGCAAAGCCGTCCACAACCTGTCCCCTCCCTATATCTCTGAACTAATATCCCAATATTTTCCTTCACGTAATCTTCGATCCTCCCAAGACCTCCTACTATCCTCCACACTTATTCGTTCCTCACACAACCGCCTCCAAGATTTCTCCCGAATATCCCCCATCCTCTGGAATTCCACGCCTCAACATGTACGATTATCCACCACCCTTGGATCCTTCAAACGGAACCTGAAAACCCATCTCTTCAGGAAAGCCTACAGCCTGCAATAACCATTCCGCCTCGCTGCCACCTCGCCGCCACCACCCGAGCTGCCGCCTCACTGCCACCACCAGAGCTGCCGCCTCGCCGCCACCATTACCAGAGCTGCCGCCATCACCAGAGCTGCCGCCTCGCCACCACCAGAGCTGCCGCACCCCGACCTTCTGTTTCTTCCCCATTATCCCGTAGAATGTAAGTCCGCAAGGACAGGATACTCAGCCTTCTGTACCAGTCTGTCAGTGTAAATTTGTTTACTGTAAACAATATCTATAACTTTGTATGTAACCCCTTCTCATGTACAACACCATGGAATTAATGGCACTATATAAATAAATAATATAATAATAATAATAATAATAATAAATAAAACCCTCTCCTGTATTGTTAACCCTTTCAACTCTCAAAAACTGACTATAAGGCAATGATTGCTTCATATAAGCGGGTGAATACATGGAATTTGTAGCAGTAAGTTTTCGATATAGAGTTGTACAAATATTCCCATCTTCAATCTTTACCAGTACATCCAAAAATTCCAGCTGTAAGTCACCAAATTTAGATGTGAAAGACATGTTCATGGTGTTGGAATGGTTATGATATTGCACAAATGAATCAAATGATTCTCGTGGACCATCCCACAACATGAATATGTCATCGATATATCTAATCTACAACCTAATATGTTTCAAAACTTGGTTGTCAGAAGAATAAATACATTTCTCTTCAAATATTCCCAAAAACAAATTTGCAAAGTACAAGCTGCCAAAGTCCCCATTGCAGTGCCAACATTTTGTAAATACCATGTATCCAAGAACATGAAAGCATTATGTGTGAGCATGAAATCAACACCCTCACAAACAAAATTGATAAAATCCTGTTCTTTATTTAAAAAAGGAAAACTGCAGAAACTGGCCAAACATTGAGCCTGCACAGATATCAGCTGGCATGGCAATACCACTACAACAAATGTGTGCCCTGTTTTTTTTAAAATTTTTGGGCTAACTAGTGCTGTATATCAGTACTGTGACACCCAGGACAAAAAAAAGAAAACCGGCCTACACTGCCCAAACTTTGAGTATGCACAGATGTCAGCTGGCACGGCGATACCACTACGACAAATGTGTGTTTTTTTTTCTTTTTTTGGTGGGGAAAATACTGCTGTATATAAGTACAGTGACACCCAAGACAAAAAAAGGGAAACCGCCATAAACTGGGCAAACTTTGAACACTCACAGACATGAGCTGGCAAGTACAATGACACCCAGGCCAAAAAACAAAGCTGGCGTAAACTGGCCAAACTTTCAGCACGCAGAGATATGAGCTGGCACGGAGATACCACATCAAAAAATGTGTGAACTGTATTCCAATTACAGGTAACAGAAGCAGTACCAGAACACAGGAAGGGGATGGACCCTCTTGATGTATGCAATGATCTATATACACACATACAGTGCCTGCAGGCCTTGCGCTGATGTGTATAGAGTGACGTACACTACCCTGGCTACCTAACACTGGAACCTGTATACTCCAGAATGAGTCCTTAGAAGGACTGTTGGTTTAGCTGGATTTGAGTAGTTTAGGATGGTAGACCCCACTGTTGTGAACGTTTTGGAGACGACTTCGGAGCTGAGGCTCCCTCTAGTGGTTGCTGTGGGTGTTGAACCTATGTTGAACACCAAGAGTCCTACACCTGCAGATAGCGAGTGGTTGTCAGGTGGTACTGACTGGCCTGATGTAAGTGAGCTGACCTCCCATCATCCTCGCCGGTGATCAATTGTTCTTCCTGGTCTAGGTTGGAATTCAGCTTGCTTTCCTGCTGTCTCCTGCTTGCTTTCAGATAAGTCCCTTTCAGTTTTTTTTTTACTGTGGTTTGAATTCCTTACTCTTTGCTGCATTGATTTTTGTCTTCAGCCAGGTCCCCTTTGGGGGGCTTTGGCTGGTCTCCGCTCGTTTTTTGTATTTGTTCATTTGCTCAGTTCTTGCGATATTTTACTGCTGGGTAGCTACGTGTCCACACGAGAGATCTGATATAGGTGGTCGAGACCGTGTGGTCTCAGTGTTTTTGGATTCAGAAGTGTTGGAGATTTTCATAGGGTTTTTCTGGGTTGCAGACAGTATTCTCTCCTGTGCTGTCCAGTATTCTCTCCTTGATTTGCTCCATGTCCACATTTTCAGCTCAGGCTTTTGTTGATTCAGGGGCAGCTATAAACCTGATGGATTTTGATTTTGCCAAACGTTGTGGTTTTCCTATGATACCTTTGCGGAAGTCTATTCCTTTGCTGGGCATTGATTCTACCCCCTTGGCGGAGAATAAACCCCAGTTTTCTACCCAGGTGATAATGCGAGTTGACCCAGACCACCAAGAGAATTGCAAATTTTTGGTGTTACATAATTTACATGACATTGTTGTACTGGGTTTTCCTTGGTTACAGACTCACAATCCTGTTTTGGATTGGAAGTC
>JARQOD010001970.1:0-86800 GCA_033576555.1 Oophaga sylvatica | reverse complement strand
CCTGCCCGGGGTAGATCTTTTAAAATCACTACCGTTTTTCCACCAATTGCCCCCACCACTCATGAGGAAGCCGGGGAAAGCCCCCAGGTTTGGGGAATTGTTTGTAAACCCCAAATGATTTATCTGAAGATTGGGACACGAACGAGGGGAACAGAAGGGGTACAAGCCTGCGGAAGATAGTTCAGTAAAGAAGGGGAAAAAAACAAGGGAAAACTCAACAAAAGTGCGCCAGTAAACCCTTTTGTCCTGGAGAAATTGTGCAAAAAAAAAAAAAAAAGAATCCAAATTTGGATGATCAAGGGAAAAAGCCATAGGTGAAAATTTAAAATTTGACAACAGAAAACGGTCCCATTAAAAAAGGGGGAGGAAAGCCCCGAACCCCGTATCAAGAGACCACCTAAAATGTCCCCAAAAATTTTAAAGTTTCATGAAAAAACCCCTGTAGGAAAAAAAGAGAAACCAGGTGAATCATACACAGGACCTAGTTTTTTTTCCCTGCAATTGGCCTTGTAGGGGACGCTGTATCATTCCTACTTAATTTTCCCAAACCCCACAAAAGCCCCCAACGAAAAGTTGACCATTCCCCGCAGAGAAGAAATTTCGAGAGGAACCCCCCAAACATTCAAGAAATGGAATCTCAAAACGTGGAACCCAGTTTTGGGTTTGGAATAAAACCCCCCTGGGAAACAAAACCCCGCCCCCGCCACTGTATGTTTCCCCGATCCTGAGGTTAAAAGGCATTTATTACATTTTCCCCGGCAGTAGGACAGATAGGCCAGATACTACTATACTGACCCACCCCACGTAGGTCGTACGCACACAAAAAAAGGCCCCTTTTAAGGCCAAGAGTAGGCCTGAAAATGTAAGCCAGAAAACCTTTGTTCAATATATAAATGATAAAAAAATTTGGTAAATACTTATATGTTATTGTTTTTTTTAAACTTTGAAAGAGTCCCCCCCTCCCGAAGGGGGAAGAGTTATTGTTAAGTTATAAAAAAATTTTTTTCTTTTCACCGGGAGTGCTAAAGATACTAGGGGGGATGTGTGGCCCCCTGTGTCTGGACCAATTTTTCCCGGGGGGGGTGAAACCCCAAGGGGAAACCCACAACGACCTATATGCACAAACATCCATATTTCCAATCCCCCAAAGGGGAGTTTTCGAGTTTTTAAGGGCAGTGTAGCAGTGAGTTACCTCAGAACGTCTAGTCACCCCAGCTAAACAGATCTCCCAGAACGTTTAGAGACGTGAGATTGTCGGTTTTTACCCCAGACGAGCAGAGAGAGGGGGGGAGATTACTGAAAGCCGAAGATTCACGAATTTCACTTACTGTGTGGGTTCCGAGTAGTGGAAACGAAAACCCTTTGGCCCGGGGAGAATGAGTCCATGAAGACCTTATGATAACGTCCCCGCTTTAAGCGGTAAAGAGAAAAGGGGAATTTCTATTTAGCTAGGGGGCTTTTGCTAAAGGTGAAGTAGGAGAAAAGGGGTGGAAGGAAAAAAAAAGTGACAGGGTTGAAAAGCATTGATCGCCCCACTTGCACCACCCAAGGGCGAGCTTTTTACTCTACAGACCTAGGAGATACCGGAGACCCTTGGGAATTCATGTCGCAGGGGCCCCATCGGTGATAGTAAGGGGTAAAAAAACGGAGTTAGGGGGGCCCTGCATATAGAGACACTGTTCTCCCCAGAAAAGACCCCAAAAAGGGGCCCCCGGGCTAATGAAGACAGAGTTAGTTTTTGTTCTATACAGGTCAAAACTCACACATAAAGGATTCGGGGGCCCCCACCACTCATGGGTTCTGGAAGGCACCCCCCCCCGACAGCTTCCCGGGGGTGCCTGCATTCCACAGAAAAGGGACAGAAAAAGACTTTCGTGGTTTGCTCTTATTATTGCCCCCTCACCCCCTATCCCCCGAGGGATCGTTGCCTTGGAAACTTAACACCTTGTCCCCCGTAAAAAAACCCCCTAAAGGGAAATTACCCTGCAGCGTGGTCACCCTGACCGGAAACCCAGGTGGCGTCAACGAACTTTCTAAAACCCCAAACCCCCGTAAATACCCCCCTTTTATTGAGGTGACCCCCCGGGGAACGGAAAGCTGTGCCCCCCCTTTTCCCCCCTTTAAGTGAACGGGTGGGGCCCCAGTACACCACGGCCCTGGCTAGGGGATCAATAAAACCCTTTAAGTGTGTCAGGGGAAAAAAGGAAGACGCATTCATGCATGGGGGGGGAAAAACCCCTTAAAGTGACTTGGGGTTTCCAAAAATGGAAAACCCCATTCATACCCCCGAGGGGCAATCCCTTTAAGTTTTTGTAGGGATGAATGGGAGACGGCATTCATGCACAGAGGGGCATAAAACCCTTATGTGTACTCAGGGGGATAATGGGAGACGGCTTTTATGACATGGGGGGATAAACCCTTTAGTGTATCAGGGTGATGAATGAAGACGGCTTTTCACTACACCGGGGGCTAAACCAAAGTTTTACTCAGGGCGACAAAAAGGAAGGGATTCACTACACCAGGGGTTTTAAAACCTTTAAGTGTCAGTCAGGGTGACGAATGAGGGGCGACATTCCTGCCCCCGAGGCATAAAACCCTTTTAAGTTCAGTCAGGGTGACAAAGGGAGGGACTTCTTCCCCCGAGGGGCATGGAAAAAATTTCTGTTCTTTTTAGAAGAAAAGCTCGGGCCCCCGTCTGTAAAGGGGATTATATAAATTTTTCTCACAGGGGGGTGGGTTTTTCGGTATTTTCCATGATATTTGATTAACTGTCCCTCAGGGGCTTGTGAGGATTCAGACAGCGGGTGGGAAAATATTCCCTAGAATCCGTTTTGACTTTTGAAGAGCTCCATCATTAAAAAATGTCCAGCACCAAAAAAGTAAAAAAGAAAGGAAGATCATTTAAAGTGCCCCTCCGAATAAGATTTTTACAGCAATCTGATAAATTGGTTGTTGTCAGTGATCCCCGGGGCTTTTATTTTCGGTAGTGAGGATCGGAAAAAAAGGCAATACACCAACTTTGGAAATGGGGGTTTGCAGCCCCCGAAAACCACCACAACTAGAGCAGCCGGGGGTTCCCCTACGTTGGGCCCCAGACCCCTCGTCACGTGAGAAAAAAAACTAACCAAAATAGAATGGAAAGCACCCCCCGGAGCAACCCCCCAAGTAATAGAAACCCAAAAAAAAATGAATGGCGTTAGAAAAGGGGGAAATATGAAAAGAAAGAAAATAGTATGAAAAACGGGGGGCCCAAACATCAAAAAAAAAAGGAAGGAAGGGTCTTCTGAACCCAAACCCAAAAAAACCCCAACCCCTTAAAAATTTAAAATCACCTAGATCCCCCCCCTCACCACCAAAATTTTCCTGGTGTAACAAAAAAAAGCAGCCCCCACTGAAAAAAGGGGAAAAAGAAAAAAAACAAAATCAGGGCTGAAAAAATGAGAAGGAAAAGCCCCAGGAGGGGCCCCCGAAGGCCCCCAAAGAATGCAAGACAAAATAAAAAAATATAGCAATAAAAAAAAAGAAAAAAAATTTATCTGGGCAGGAATGCAACACGCCAGCAGGAAAAAAAGGGAAACGGGGAAAAGGATTCAGACCAAAAAAATTTATCACCGGCAACCCTGATGGGAAAAAAACCCCTTATATAAGCCCCGTCAAACACCGTTCCCCCTCCTCACAATTTTCACTGTACCGCTTGTAACCACAGAGGACCCCCGCTCAAACTCACCAAACCCCCTTCACAACGTCCCCCCCCTTGAGGGGGGGCACCAACCCCCCATTTGAGAACCCGGTCGGTCAGGATATTCTATAACGCAGGGGTAAGTCCCCCTAGCAGGATGGAACAAACACCCAAGAATTGTTTCCGACCAAACCCCCTCCATTTTAAAACCCAAAAACTGGGTTTTTTGTCTAGAAAAAAAAGAATCCCCAAATTTTCTAACCCCAACTCCAGATTTCCCCAAAAAAAAAGGTCGGAGGACGGGGGCGGGCCCCTTTTCCCCAAAAACCTCTTCAACAAGGACTTGTGGAAAATTTGGATCTTAAATGTCCCGGGAAAAAGCAAACAAAAGAAACAGGAATTTTAATCTCCATGTCTTTTTAAAGGGCCAAGAACCAGGCTTAAAAATTTGGAGATGCACTTCTAGGAATATTCTTGAGGACAACCAACCAATCCCCCTTTAAACCCCGGACCCCCAGTCCTATCCGGTTACAAACCCCCGGGCCCCTTTCCCCAAGAGGGCAACCTCCCCTACCCCGGGCCCAAATCTTTGCTACCCCAAACAGAGTCAAACTGGACAGACAAACCTCCCTCTGTCCTGAAGAAAACGAGGGGAAAAACCCAGAATTAAGAAAAACGGACATCAAAGTGGGGAGCTACCCTATTTTAAGAGCAAATCAGCCAAAGGGAAAAAAGAGACCCGTCACCGATCAGCAGACACAAACATTAAATAAGTCTCCAAGTTGGGGTTTTTCTTCCTTTGACCCTTTGGGGTTTGGGTAAATGCCGAGGGAAAGCAATTGAACACCCGTTTTTTTAAAAAAAAAGTCCCCAAATTTGGGGAAAAAACTGGACTCCTCTTAAACAATGTTCTAAATGCCCTGTAAAGAACCCCCTGCTGAAGGAACAAAGGGACCAATCAGAGAGGGGAAGCAATTAGGTAAAAGGGACAAATGTATCATTTTTGGAAAACCTATCACAAATTCCCGATTTGGGGTCATTTTTTGAAAACGGAAAATCGGGAAAGAAATCCTAGAGAATGGGTCCAGGTCTTGGCACAGGCAATGGCTCAACAAACCCTAGACGAGAGCAAGCTTGGGGGCGAAGGAAGTCCCCCCGGACTCCAAATCCCCACTCACGAGACAAGTAGGCCCCCAAAAGGACCGACAACCCCAATCCCTTTTTGGACCAAAAATTTTCCGGATCCCCCCCAATGCGGAAAAAATTTTAAAATCACACTCTTTTTCCCTTGGGGGACAAAAATTTCCAACAGGGGGGGTCGGGCCCCTCCTCCAAACCCCCCCCGAGCAAGTTAAAATTTGGGGAGATGGGGGGAAAAAATACACCCCCCTTTAAAATAACAGAAGGAAGTAAAAAGGAGAGTCCCAAGGAAACTCCCCCAGAGGGATCCGCCTTAACTTTTATTTTCCAGAAGAAAGGAAACCACAAAATTAAAACGTGTGAAAAACAAGGCCCACCTGCCTGTCTAGGATTGAGTCGCTTGGCAGATTCCAGATAGACCAGATTCTTATGGTCCGTAAGGACCACCACCTGATGTTTGGCTCCCTCCAGCCAATGTCTCCACTCTTCAAAAGCCCACTTCATGGCCAATAACTCCCGATTATCCACGTCATAATTACGTTCAGTAGGAGAAAATTTTCGAGAGAAAAAGGCACAAGGGTTACTTTTAGAGGTCTCTGGATCTTTTTGGGACAAAACGGCACCTGCCCCAATTTCAGAGGCATCAACCTCCACCTGAAATGGCAGAGAAACATCAGGCTGCCGTAGAACAGGAGCAGAAGTGAATCTCTGCTTAAGTTCCTGAAATGCAGAGACTGCCTCAGGAGGCCAATTCACCACATCAGAACCCTTTCTGGTCAAATCAGTTAATGGTTTAACAATAACCGAGAAATTACCAATAAATTTACGATAAAAATTGGCAAAACCCAAAAATCTCTGAAGAGCCTTTAATGAAGTAGGTTGGACCCAATCACAGATGGCTTGAACTTGACCGGGTCCATTTCAATAACAGATGGGGACAAAATGAATCCCAGAAATGAGATCCTCTGTACGCCAAAAAGACACTTTGATCCCTTCACATACAGAGCATTCTCTCTCAAAATCTGGAACACAGTTCGAACATGTTTCACATGAGAGTCCCAGTCATTAGAAAAAAATCAAGATATCATCCAAATAAACAATCAGAAATTTGTCCACAAAATCCCTGAAAATGTCATTCATGAAGGACTGGAAGACGGAAGGAGCATTAGTGAGCCCAAAGGGCATCACTAGTACTCAAAATGCCCTTCAGGGGTATTGAATGCCGTCTTCCATTCATCCCCGTGCTTAATGCGAATAAGGTTATACGCCCCCCTGAGGTCAAGCTTGGTAAACCAAGTAGCGTTTTTCACCCTGGAAAACAGGTCAGAAATCAAGGGTAACGGGTATTGATATTTCACAGTAATATTGTTCAAGAGACGATAATCAATACACGGCCTTAATGAACCATCTTTTTTGGCCACAAAGAAAAAACCGGCACCTAAGGGTGAAGAGGATGGTCTGATATGACCCTTCTCCAAAGATTCCTTGATATAAGACCGCATAGCGTCATGTTCAGGTACAGACAAGTTAAAAAGGCGACCTTTAGGGAATTTACTACCCGGCACTAATTCAATAGCGCAGTCATAGCTCCTATGGGGAGGCAAGGATGCAGATTTACTTTCGCTAAACACATCAGAAAAATCAAACAAAAAGTCAGGAACATCCTGAGCCTGGGGGGAGGCAGAAAAAACAGGAGTGTTGGTATTAACACATTGGCAGCCCCAACTGGCCACAGACACAGACTTCCAATCCAAAACAGGATTATGAGACTGCAACCAAGGGAAACCCAGCACGATAATGTCATGCAGATTATATAGAACCAAAAATTTGCAGCACTCCTGGTGATCAGGTTCAACCCTCATTATCACCTGAGTAGAAAACTGGGGTTTATTCTCAGCCAAAGGGGTAGAATCGATCCCCAGTAGGGGAATAGACTTCTGTAGGGGTATCAAGGGGAACCCACAACGTTTAGCAAAATCATAATCCATCAGGTTTAATAGCTGCTCCAGAATCAACGAAAGCCTGAGCAGAAAATGAGGACAGAGAGCATATCAGAGTGACAGTTAATAAAAACTTAGTCTGAACACTACCCAAGACAACTGAGCGTGCAAAACGTCTTCCCCGCTTAGGGCAGACTGAAATAGCATGAGAGGCATCACCACAGTAGAAACATAACCCATTGCGCTTTCGAAACTCATGACGCTGTGCCCCAGACACCACTCTATCACACTGCATGGTTTCAGGAGCTGGTTCACAAGGCAACACCATTCCACGCATACTTCTCCGCTCACGCAAACGTCTGTCAATTTGAATCGCTAATGACATAGAATCATTGAGACCAGAGGGGACAGGGAATCCCACCATAACATCCTTTACATTACTGACAGACCCTTCCGGAAAAGGGCCGCCAAAGCGTCGTCATTCCATTTGGTCAGGACTGCCCACCTACGGAATCTCTGACAGTATAACTCAGCGTCATCAAGCCCCTGATTTAATGCCAACAAGGCTTTTTCAGCTTGATCAGTGACATTAGGCTCATCGTACAATAACCCCAAGGCCTGAAAAAATGCATCAACATCACTCAAAAACAGGATCCCCAGGTATCAGGGAAAAAGCCCAATCCTGAGGATCGCCGCGCAGGAGAGAGATGATAATTTGAACCTGCTGCGCTGCGTTTCCTGAGGACTTAGATTTTAAGGCAAAAAACAATTTACAATTATTTTTGAAATTCTGAAACTTAGCTCGATCCCCTAAAAACAAATCTGGCATGGGGATCCTAGGTTCCACAACAGGCAACCCAGCAAGATAGATAGCAATACTCCGAACCTCAGTGGCAAGCTGATCCACACGGCCAGACAACTGTGCAAACTCCATTGGGAGAAAAGATCCTCCCCAGCACCCAGAGATACAGAGGGAAAAAAAAAAAAAAAATGCAACAAACAGAAAAATATCTCTGACAACTCTGACAACCTTTTTTTCTATCACAATATTTTTTCCCTTCTGTGAGTACCATACAATTTTCTATTGGCCGGTGATACTGTTATGTTTCGGTAGCTGAGGAGTGCAGGTAAAAAAAAAAGGCAATACACCAGAGCAGTTGGAAACTATGGGATTGCAGTACCCTGACTAACCACCACAACTTGAGGCAGCCGTGGAGCGTTCCTACGTTGGTCCTAGACGCCTTGTCACAGCCTGAGAAACTAACTACACCTAAAGATAGAAATAGGAAAGCTATCTGCCCCGGAGCAGAACCCCAAAGATAATAGAAAGCCCCCAAACATGTAATGGCGGTTAGACAAGATGAAATACTGACACAGAAAGAAAATAGAATGAGCAAACGCTGGGGCCCAAACTATCTAAAAAGAAAAGGACAGGAAGGGTACTTACTGCAATCCCAGAAAACCCTGAAAAACACCAACTCTACTAATTTCAAAATCACCTGAGATCACACGACCTCTTCCACCTAAATTAGCTCTCTGGTGTAACAAAATCAAAACAGCAGCCACTGAAAAAACTGGAAAAAGCAAAAGAACAAAACTCAGTGGCTGAACTAAACTGAGAAGGCAGAAGCCCCAGGAGGGGACCCAGAAGGCCCCCAAAGAAGTGCAAGACAAAATGCAAAAATATAGCAATAACACAAAAGAAGAAAAAATCTTATCTGGTAGCAGGAGATGCAGACACGACACAGCAGGCTACAAGGGAAACTGGAATGAAGGATTCAGACCAGAACAATTGATCACCGGCAACCCTGATGGGAAAATGACTCCCTTATATAAGACCAGTCAGTAACACCTGATTCCCAGTCCTCACAATCTTCACTAGTACCGCTTGTAACCACCAGAGGGAGCCTCTGCTCAGAACTCATCTCAAACCCATTCACAACAGTCTCTCTGAATTCACCCTTATTCTTACAGGTGAATTTTCCCGATCTAAAGTCCCATGTATTGTTCCACCAGTTCTGTTATAGATGTGATTACATGCTAATGTCAGAATGTATATAGTCAGCAAGGTAGAAGTGCAAGTTAAAAATTAACTTTTATTAGCAATGTTTAAAAAGAACCAAAATGGTTCATACCATAGAAAAATAAGAACACTATAAAAGACAAAAGACTAAATGACTACAAAATCTCTTTTCAGTGGGTAACTAGATCCACCAAAAGTTATTATTACCCCTAAGGAAAGAAAATGTATGGTATTGCAAGCCTCCCCCAATAGATTGAAACGCATGTGGACACGGAGTGAATATCCGGGATCAGAGGACATTTCTGGTGAGATTGTCCCAATTATCCTGAAATGTATAATGATTTATTATTGATCCCTATTTATTGACTATTTGACAATAGTGCTTATAGGACCTCATAACAACTGATACATGGTATGTCTATGAGGAATCCCAGATTTGGACATAGAGACATTGCTTGTACTAAATAACAGGCCATTGTCCAGACTAATAACTTTTGGTGGATCTAGTTACCCACTGAAAAGAGATTTTGTAGTCATTTAGTTATTATTATTATTATACATTTATATAGCGCCATTTATTCGATGGCGCTTTACATATGAAAAGGGGAAAAATATAGACAGGTACAATAAACATGTGCTGGACAAGGGACACACAAGTACAGAAGGAGAGAGGACCTTGCCCACGAGGGCTCACAGACTGCAGGGATGGGCGAGAGTACACTAGGAAAGGGTAGAGCTGGTCGTACGATGGTTCAGTACACTGAGGATCATTGCAGGTTGTAGGCTTGTCGGAACAGGTGGGTCTTCAGGTTTTTCTTGAAGGTCTCCGTTGTTGGTGAAAGTCTGATGTTTTGCGGCAGGGAGTTCCAGAGTATGGGGAAGCCCGGGAGAAGTCTTGTATGCGGTTGTGGGAAGAAGAGATGAGGGGGGAGTCGAGAAGGAGATCTTGAGAGGATCGAAGGTTGCGTGTAGGTAGGTAGCGGGAGACCATGTCACAGATGTATGGAGGAGAAAGGTTGTGGATGGCTTTGTATGTCATGGTTAAGGTTTTGAACTGGAGCCTCTGGGCAATAGGGAGCCAGTGAAGGGCCTGGCATAGGGGGAGGCTGGGGGAATAGCGGGGAGACAGGTGGATTAGTCGGGCAACAGAGTGTAGGATGGACTGGAGTGGTGCCAGAGTGCTAGAGGGGAGGCCAGACAGTAGGAGGTTGCAGTAGTCGAGGCGGGAGATGATAAGCGCGTGCACTAGTGTTTTTGTGGTTTCATGGTTGAGGAATGAGCGGATCCGGGAAATATTTTTGAGTTTGAGGCGGCAGGAGGTGGCGAGGGCTTGGATATGTGGTTTGAAAGAGAGGGCAGAGTCGATGATCACCCCAAGGCACCGAGCATGTGGGACTGGGGAAAGCGAGCAGCCATTGACATTGATGGATAGGTCTGGTGAAGGGGTAGAGTGAGGTGGGGGAAAGATGATGAATTCTGTTTTGTCCATGTTCAGTTTGAGAAAGCGAGCAGAAAAGAAGGCTGAGATAGACAGACACTGTGGGATTTTGTCAGTAGGGAGGTGAGGTCAGGTCCAGATAGGTAGATCTGCGTGTCATCGGCGTAGAGGTGATACTGCAAGCCGTGGGATTCTATGAGCTGTCCCAGGCCGAAGGTGTAGATGGAGAAGAGTAGGGGTCCTAGGACTGAGCCTTGAGGAACACCGACAGACAGGGGGCGAGGTGAGGAAGTGGTGTGTGAGAGGGAGACACTAAATGTTCAGTCTGTTAGGTATGATGAGATCCAGGATAGGGCCAGGTCTGTGATGCCAAGAGATGAGAGAATCTGTAGCAGGAGGGAATGGTCCACAGTGTCGAAGGCAGAAGACAGGTCCAGGAGAAGGAGGACAGAGTAGTGTCGCTTGCTCTTGGCGGTTAGCAGGTCGTTAGTGACTTTAGTTAGGGCAGTTTCAGTTGAGTGATGCGGTCGAAAGCCGGATTGTAACCGGTCAAAGAGGGAACAGGAGGAAAGGTGGGAGGACAGTTCAAGATATACATGCTGTTCCAGTAGTTTTGAGGCGTAGGGGAGAAGAGATATCGGGCGATAGCTAGACGCAGAGGATGGGTCGAGGGAGGGCTTTTTGAGAATGGGTGTGATTGAAGCATGTTTGAAGGATGAAGGAAAGACACCATTTGTAAGTGAAAGGTTGAAGAGGTGTGTGAGAGTAGGGATGAAGACTGTGGCAAAGTTAGGGATGAGGTGGGACGGGAGTGGGTCAAGCGCGCAAGTTGTGAGGTGTGATCTTGACAGGAGAGTGGAGAGCTGATCTTCTGTCATGGTGGTGAAGCTGGTTTTGGAAGAACAGGGCTGAGTGGCTAAGAGGGGCATTGGGGGCTGCGGGCCAAAGCCTTCTCTGATAGTATCAATCTTTTGCTTAAAGAAGGAGGCAAAGTCTTCGGCAGAAATGAGAGGAGAGGGAGGAGGTGCTGTGGGATGGAGTAGAGAATTGAAAGTGTTGAAGAGCTGTTTAGGGTTGTGAGACAGAGAGGATATGAGAGATGCGAAGTAAGTTTGTTTTGCGGCAGAGAGCGTGGACTTGAAGCTGGCGAGGGACTGCTTGTATGCGTTGAGGTGCTCGGTAGAATGGGTTCTCTTCCATCTCCGCTCGGTAACCCTGGAAGCCCGTCTCAGTTCTTTGGTCAGGCCGGTCAGCCAGGGCTGCCTGTTAAATCATAGAATCATAGAATGGTAGAGTTGGAAGGGACCTCCAGGGTCATCTGGTCCAACCCCCTGCTCAAAGCAGGATTCTCTAAATCATCCCAGACAGATGTCTATCCAGCCTCTGTTTGAAGACTTCCATTGAAGGAGAACTCAGATTGTACGAGTTTTGCTCTGCGTGAGGGGGGCGACCGAATCAAGTGTGGTTTTTATTGCGGTGTTATAAAATGTGGCAGCAGCATCTGTGTCATTAAGTGAGGCTATGTCTGTGAGAGGGAGGAGGGACTCAGAGAGCGATTGTAAATTGAGGTGTTTGAGATTTCTGCGAGGGTGGGTGAGTTTGTGGAGTGGGGGATGCGTACTAACAGAGGAGAGGGAAGAGAATGTCAGTAGGTTGTGGTCAGACAGGGGGAGTGGGGAGTTAGTGAGATTGGTGAGGGAACAGAGGCGGGTGAAGATAAGGTCCAGCGTGTGACCGCCTTTGTGAGTGGCCACAGAGGACCATTGAGTGAGGCTGAGGGAAGCCGTGAGCAAAAGAAGTTTAGAGGCCGCCGGGGTGGAAGTGTCAATGGGGATGTTGAAATCGCCCATGATGATGGTGGGGATGTCAGCAGAGAGGAAATGGAGTAGCCAGGTGGTGAAGTGGTCAAGAAAGGTGGAGATGGCAAGTTCCGGGGGGCGGTAGATGACAGCCAGCTGGAGGTTGGAGGGGAATAGATGCGGACGGAGTGCACCTCGAACGAGGGAATAGCAGCGGAGGGTGGGAGAGGAAGTGGGGTAAAGGAGCAGGTATCAGACAGGAGTAAGCCAACTCCTCCACCACGTTTGTTGCTGGGGCGAGGGGTGTGAGAAAGATGAAATCCGCCATAGGAAAGCGCAGCTGGAGAGGCTGTGTCAGAGGGAGTGAGCCAGGTTTCAGTGATGGCATTTAGTTGTCACCTTCTGGTGAGAGCGGTGATTTTATTTGTCTTTTATAGTGTTCTTATTTTTCTATGGTATGAACCATTTTGGTTCTTTTTAAACATTGCTAATAAAAGTTAATTTTTAACTTGCACTTCTACCTTGCTGACTATATACACTCTTTGATTGGTAGATCCATACTTTATCTCTCTTTAATGTTAGAATGTATATGTGGGAAGGACGACCCAACCCCTCCACAAAAGGCTGAGCTCCAGGGGTGAACCTAGCCTCTCTGCTGCCTAAGGCGAATGGCCCAACAGTGGCCCAATTAAAATACCAGGTCCTGGAACAGGTCCCACGCCCCAGACGGGGTGGTAACCATATACGCTTACTCAAATCCAGAGAAACTCACTGGATTTATACCCTGGATACATTAACACCATGTGGTCTGAATAGAGAAATTGACTGGTCTATATAAATTACCTACATGTTGTATCTATTACACTAATTATTGCATGTTATTTTTCCACAGACCCGCTAAAATATACCACCCTGGTGAGTTTCTCATGTGATATCAACAAACTCTTACAATCAATCATGTCCCACATATAGGTCTTAGTTTTGAAGTACTCCGCTCCCCGATTATACTATTTCCATATGTCCTTTTATTTAACTACATCTCTCATTTTCAACCAGGCAATATTCATCTTTTATTCAGATGTTTCTATATCTGCCAACCAAATACACTATTATCCGCCCTGTAGGAGCGTCCATCAGAGTAAGGCACATACCCAATACAGAATCTATACCGCTCTGCGCAGCCGCAGTAGCATCATGTCGTTGAACAGGAAGTGACTCCCGAACCGGATGACGCACTTCCGGTCCGGCGGTCACCAGGAACGCTCATAAACCGGGCATCCTCCTGCCCAGTGCACGCCACCCATAGCATGGCGCGGGAGCGCCGCTTTGAATCTCCTACGAGCAGGTAACCATCCTCTATACCCCAACGATAGACTGACGCCACCTCGTATGTTTGCATATCAGTATATATTAGCGTTGCCTTACCAGCTTTAGTACAGTAATGGCTCTTCAGATTATTTTACCTTATTTATCCATTCCTTTAGTCCGCAATACCCAGCTGAACATTAAAGAGCACAGTTGTATTGTCCTATGAATTTTACAGCCCTCAATCCCAGAATTTTCATGGTTACCTCACCTATCAATTAGCGCTGTCATATCTACTTGAGCATACTAAACAACCTTCTGGCTATTATTACTGCATAAATGTGATCATTGAGATGCGCTATGACATATTATTAGATGGCACAAGTTAATATACCCATAAACTATACATGGTTATATCCCACAAATTGAGTAAATCAAGACTCCTTTTGTCCCAAAAAACCATATGTTACCCTTAATGTAACACCAATATTTGATTACATAAATATAATATCTTTCATTTTTCTACTGGCATTCTAATTATAGGTGCACTATTACCTCTGGAAGCTATATTATGATTCTCACTTGGATTGTTTGATACATACTGTGTATTCTCAAGGTATTTTATTACTCCTAGCCCTGGGCTATTCATTACTTGGACTTTCACCTTGTTTCTAATATCACACTTTTTTCCGTAGAATATTCCCTTCAATTTCCTATAGGAATCTATTTTGATATTTTGAAGGTAATCTTGTTTTCTCCATGTATATATTCTTTGTTCCACTCATGGTTTCTTGCATACAAAAAAAAGTTGTTTTGGGCACTCACCTCTTTCCCTCTTTCCCCTTTTAACAACTTTTTATTTATCAATTGGTGCTTATTGTATTCTATGTCATTAATTTTGTATATTTTATCTATATGGAAGAATGATTTGATGTATTTTTCATTTGTTATGGTTTATTTTGACTTATATAACTTGTGATACTTATACCTTGTCTTTGTCTTTTTAGCGAAGATATGATTAAGACTCGGGAGAGTCGAAACGTCATCATCCCGTTAATTCGCTTTATACTTTGCTCCCTATGTTGTCACAAATAAATATTCATTATTTTGCATAGAATTCCACAGAGTGTGCGGTATATTTTGTATTCTTAGTATTAAGGACGGTTAGTCCACTACAGTCATGGCCAAAAGTTTTGAGAATGACACAAATATTATATTTTCACATGATCTGCTGCCCTCTGGTTTTTATGTGTGTTTGACAGATGTTTTTATCACAGACAGAAATATAATTGTAAACATATGAGTAATAAAAGCTTATATTGACAGTTAGAATGAGTTAATGCAGCAAGTCAATATTTGCAGTGTTGACTCTTCTTCTTCAGGACCTCTGCAATTCTCCCTGGCATGCTCTCAATCAACTTCTGGACCAAATCCTGACTGATAGCAGTCCATTCTTGCACAATCAATGCTTTCATTTTGTCAGAATTTTTAGGTTTTTGTTTGTCCACCCGTCTCTTGATGATTGACCACAAGTTCTCAATGGGATTAAGATCTGGGGAGTTTCCAGGCCATGGACCCAAAATCTCTATGTTTTGTTCCCTGAGCCACTTAGTTATCACCTTTGCTTTATGGCAAGGTGCTCCATCATGCTGGAAAAGGCATTGTTGATCGCCAAACTGCTCTTGGAGGGTTGGGAGAAGTTGCTCTTGGAGGACATTCTGGTACCATTCTTTATTCATGGCTGTGTTTTTAGGCAAGACTGTGAGAGAGCCGATTCCCTTGGCTGAGAAGCAACCCCACACATGAATGGTTTCAGGATGCTTAACAATTGGCATGAGACAAGACTGGTGGTAGCGCTCACCTTGTCTTCTCCGAATGAGGCGTTTTTCTGATGTCCCAAACAATCGAAAAGGGGATTCATCAGAGAAAATAACTTTACCCCAGTCCTCAGCAGTCCACTGCCTGTACCTTTTGCAGAATATCAGTCTGTCCATGATGTTTTTTCTGGAGAGAAGTGGCTTCTTTGCTGCCCTCCTTGAGACCAGGCCTTGCTCCAAGAGTCTCCGCCTCACAGTGCGTGCAGATGCACTCACACCTGCCTGCTGCCATTCCTGAGCAAACTCTGCACTGCTGGTAGCCCGATCCCACAGCTGAAACACTTTTAAGAGACGGTCCTGGCGCTTGCTGGTCTTTCTTGGGCGCCCTGGAGCCTTTTTGGCAACAATGGAACCTCTCTCCTTGAAGTTCTTGATGATGCGATAGATTGTTGACTGAGGTGCAATCTTTCTAGCTGCGATACTCTTCCCTGTTAGGCCATTTTTGTGCATTGCAATGATGACTGCACGTGTTTCTTTAGAGATAACCATGGTTAACAGAAGAGAAACAATGATGCCAAGCACCAGCCTCCTTTTAAAGTGTCCAGTGGTGTCATTCTTACTTAATCATGACAGATTGATCTCCAGCCATGTCCTCATCAACACCCACACCTGTGTTAATGGAGCAATCACTGAAAAGAGGTTAGCTGGTTCTTTTAAGGCAGGGCTGCAATGATGTTGAAATGTGTTTTGGGGGATAAAGTTCATTTTCTAGCCAAATATTGACTTTGCAAGTAATTGCTGTTAAGCTGATCACTCTTTATAACATTCTGGAGTATATGCAAACTGCCATTAGAAAAAGTGAAGGAAATGGACAGTGTTGTGAATGCGCTAGAAATGAATTCTGAGCAGAAGCTCCCTCTGGTGGTTACAAACAGTACTGAACTATTCAATGAAGATTGTGAAGATTGGCGATCAGGTGTTACTGACTGGTCTTATATAAGGGAGGTTCCCTCCCATCAGGGTTGCCGGTGATCAATTGTTCTGGTCTCATCTTTGATTCCTGGTTCACTTTGAAGCTTGCTGTTTCGTGCCTGCATCTTCTGCTAACAGATAAGACATTTTCTTCTTTTAGTTTTTTGTTAGTAGAGTTGGTACTTTTTGGGGTTTTTTGGGATTGCAGTGGGTGCCCTTCCTATCCTTTTCTGTCTGGGAGGTTTGGGCCCCAGCGTTTGCTCATACTGTTTTCTGTCTGTGTCTGTGTTTCCTCTTGTCTAACCGCCATTACATGTTTGGGGGCTTCCTGTGTTCTTTGGGGATCTGCTCCGGGGCAGATAGAAAGAGGAAAACTATCTTTAGGTGTAGTTAGCTTCTCAGGCTGTGACGAGGCGTCTAGGACCAACGTCGGTACGCTCCACGGCTGCCTTTAGTTGTGGTGGTTAGTCAGGGTACTGCAATCCAATAGATTCCAACCTCTCTGGTGTATTGCCCTTTTTGCCTGCTCTCCTCAGCTACTAAATCGTAACACATGACTGTATACCTGCACCTCGACCTACTTAAGACTGAGTGCACACCATTTATTTTCTTATTGAGGCGAATGGCAAGACGGCGCCCCCCCACCCCACATAGTACATTTTTTAAATCGGTAGACATAAGTTTGGTTCATACTGATTTAGATCTGTCCTGTAAAACTGAGAACCATAGTGGGCATTGTAGTTTAGATAAATAGAAAAAAAGGTGTCCAAACACAAGGGTGTCAGTGCCATGACACGCACATACAAGAACATAGAAGAATCCAGAACAAGGGTCATTAATGGCAATGGCCGGCCTGGCACAGGCATACAGACACACAATGATGGCTGCAGAGCGGTGGCCCTGTAGGCACAAACACTCCGGCATCCTTATAGCAGAGGAGGCGGCACCGATTGCCAACCCATAATCTCTGTCACACGCCTACAAAACTCTGGGCAGCTCCAATGTGGCGGCTGCCTGACACTGACTAGTCAGAGATGTCCACCATGCAGCACCGTCCACACACCACATACAACGACCTGCAGTCTGAGCATCAACAAGCCGCCACTGCACCAAGCTGGTAAAATGGCGCGTCTTCCCCAACAGATCACGCCTCCTTCTGCCAAAACGCTTAGCCAATCACAAGCGCCGCACACGGGCCTGTCCGGAGATAATAGCAGGGGCCTTCCTAATGGGTTAATTAAGGGAAGTGGGACGAGCGCCATGGACAAACCACCGCTCAGGAGAAACATGTGAGTGATTACATGGGCTTTCAAGTCACTGCACCATCAAACACAAGAAAGATTACACACAACTGAGAATATTCCCACAGAGGAGATTCCCCCACAGGGTCAGAATCGCACTGGACAACTACATCACAAAGAAATGTGCACATTTTCACATTTATTTTTTTTTTTAGTGTTTTTTCATCGGTTTCCTGCTGCAAAAATGCTTTAGAAAAAAACGCCGCATTAAGCATCCTATTAGAATGCATTCCACAATTTTTTGTGCACATGCTGCATTTTTTTCTGCAAAAAAAAAAAAAAAAACGCATTGTGGAAAAAAACGCAGCATGTTCATTAATTTTGCAGAAAATCTGCGGATTTCCCCACTATATTATTAAGTTAGGAAGCTCCTGCAAAAAAAACCCACAAAAAACGTGAAATAAATGCGTCCAGATTTCTTGGGAAAAAGTCCGGTTTTGCTCAGGAAAATTCTACAAAGAATCCTGAACGTGGGCACATAGCCTCACTCCAAATTCACTCAGTGACATTACAGATGGATTTATGTCACCACCTTTCAGGGCTGCCACTAGGAATTTCGGGTTTCGGGGCCCCATACTGGCAAAAGTTTGGGGGCCCCCTTGAGACTCCGCCCAGGCTCCACCCCCTCGAACTGTCCACAGTCCCACCGCTCTCTTGGAAAAACGCCACTTCTCATCAATCACACATTAACAGTTCCCATCACCAGATCACACATACAGCCGACAGCATTTGTTTTGGCCAAAAGATTTTTTAAGCCGCCACCATAACACGGTAGACACTTTTGGCCGCGCTCTACTCTATTGTAACCTATTAAATATTTGTTACAATATCCAATACAATTTAGGTATATTCTTATTTATTTTTCAATTTTTAAAATGACCAATAATAATATCACATACAAGGAACAAATACCACCAGACCATGTCCAGACCACATATTACCACCACAGTGATCGAATAATATCACATACAAGGAATACCGCCACACCATGACCAGACCACATATTACCACCACAGTGACCGAATAATATCACATACAAGGAACAAATACACGCACCATGTCCACAATACTACCACCACATGGTGACCGAATAATACCACATACAAGGAACAAACCACCAGACCACAATTACCACCACAGTGATCCGAATAATATCACATACAAGGAACAAATACCACCAGACCACATATTACCACCACAGTGATCAATAATATCACATACAAGGAATACCACCACACCATACCAGACCACATACTACCACCACAGTGACCAAATAATACACATACAAGGAAAATACCACCACACCATGACCAGACCACATATTACCACTACATGGTGACCGAATAATACACATACAAGGAACATACCCCACACCATGACCAACCACATATTAACCATGGACCCGCAATACAGCAGTCCACATAGTATACAGCAGGATCCACATAGTATACAGCAGGTCCACATAGTATACCAACAGGCCATAGTAATACAGCAGGATCCCACCATAGTATACAGCAGGGCCCACATATATACAGCAGGGTCCACATAGTATACAGCAGGCCACATAGTAACAGCAGGCCACATAGTATACAGCAGGCCCACATAGTATACAGCAGGCCCACATAGTATACAGCAGGCCCACATAGTATACAGCAGGTCCACAAGTATACAGCCAATATAAGAGGTCCACATAGTATACAGCAGGGTCCACATAGTATACAGCAGGGCCCACATAGTATACAGCAGGGTCCACATAGTATACAGCAGGGCCCACATAGTATACAGCAGGGCCACATAGTATACAGCAGGGTCCACATAGTATACAGCAGGGTCCACATAGTATACAGCAGGGTCCACATAGTATACAGCAGGGTCCACATAGTATACAGCAGGTCCCACATAGTATACAGCAGGGCCACATAGTATACAGCAGGGCCACATAGTATAAGCAGGGTCCACATAGTATACAGCAGGGTCCACATAGTATACAGCAGGGTCCACATAGTATACAGCAGGGTCCACATAGTATACAGCAGGGCCCACATAGTATACAGCAGGGCCCACATAGTGTACAGCAGGCCCACATAGTACAGCCCTCATCTCTCCCCCCCAGGAATGGCCCCACAGCAGTACGCATTGACAGATTTAAAAAAAAAACAAAAAACACACACTCCTCACCTCTCCTGGTGCCCGCGCTGCTCTCGGCTCCTGCTTTGCCTGGTACACAGTGAGTGCGGGATGACGTCATCGCTCACGCACTGTGTCAGAGACAGAGCGGTGAATGATGGGGGGAGCGTCAGCTCACGCTCTCTCCTCCATCATTGCTTTGAACTGTATCGGCAGACGCTGGTATAGTTCAAAGCAGCGGCGGGGGGAGTTGGCGCTGGGAGCAGGCGGGCCCCCTTCCTCACAGGGGCCCCCATAGCGGCTGCGTGATGGGCAGATAGCTGGGGGCACCTTGGGGAGCGGGGGCCCTAGGCAGTGGGGCCCGATGGGTAGAGGTGACGGGGCACGATGCTGGCCCCCTCTGCTGATCGGGCCCCATACACCAGTCAGGGCTATAATGCCCTGATAGCGGCCCTGCCACCTTTTTGACTTCATAAATTGTATTATTTATTATAAGTTTATTGTCATATTCATGATACATTTTATTGTCTGCTCATTGGGATCTTAATATTTTTCACATCCTTCTAATACTTTCATAAATGTCATATTTATCACTCTTATTTATAATGCAGTTTCATACATTTCTACTATAATAACACATACAGGGGAAACGCAAACAGGGGCTCAAAGAATCAAGCAGCAGATTATCCGGCTCAGTAATACAAGGGTGTTGTCAGTACAGACCAAGGATGAAATGCAGGATCCAGAGGTCCAGGGCCCGGACTGGGCTCCAAGCGGAGAGCAGGCCGCAGCGGAGGTGGGTGAGAGCAGATCCGGGAAAGTAGAGTCCTTTGGGTGCAAGGCAGACTGGTAACAGATGGGGTAACCCGAAGATCAGACGGAGCAGGCGAGATGCAAGTCCTTCCAGCTAGGCAGCAGGGGAAGTACAAGATACACAAGCAACGTATAGTGTGCAGAATCCCCTCATATACGCAGCAGACAGGAAACAAAGCACATCAGACAGGAAACAAGATGGCCCCCGAGAAGCCACCAACTCCATCTTAGATGAGGGCAAAGTCCGCAGAACTAAGGGCAGATCAGGCAAACAGGAAACAAGATGGCCCCCGAGAAGCCACCAACTCCATCTTATATGAGGGCAAAGTCCGCCAGAACTAAGGGCAGATCAGGCAAAACAGGTACACAGTTCAGATCCTTACACCAAAATGGATTTTACAGGAAAATATGTCAAGGAACATTCTTTCTAGGGTAATAATTTGTATGTAAGGCAAAATAAAGATCCCAAAAACATGTTCCTCCACCACTTGGGCTATGTTCACACGTAGCGTTTTTTATATGTTTTTCAACGTTACCATTGCTTTCAACCAATACAAATGCATTCACTGGGAAATGTCATTGTACATTTACCAACCTTAGCTGGCCATGTGGTGTGTGACACATCATCAGACACATCCTGTTTCATTTATGAAGGAGGGACTCTGATTGTCACAAAGCCTATTTTTTTAGGGGCTGGGCTGCCAAGAATTAGGACGCACCCCAATAACCCTTTCACGAGACATACAGGAGGGCCTCCTGAAAAAATGTTTCCCATTATAAGAAAGTGGGTCTCCCATACTGTTAGCCTATGCATTGAATGCAAAGCCTGCCCTGCACCAAAGTTACACGCACCCCAATAAGCCTTTGAACCCATGTACTGGATGGCCACAGGAAAACCAAAGTTCACATTATTATTATTTTTTTGAGTCACATAAAGTTTGCCCATGAAGTAAATATAAGGCCTGCCCCAAATTTGCACGCACTCCAATCACTCAAGGAAGAAATGTGCAGGATGGCCTCCGAAAAATGATTTCCCAGTTTAAAGGATCGGTGTCCTATACTTGTAATGCCCAATGCACTATGTGTATGGGGTAACAAACATTTCACCTTGGGGTGTACGCACCAACCTACTGTGTCAACATTTATTTTAAGGGCATCATAAACACCCTTGCCAACAGTAACGTGGCTGTTGCATCACGGATCATGTTCACCCTGGTGATCTAGTGGTGGTGGATGATGAGGATGAGGAGAAGGAGGAGGATAACAGCAAATAGCAAAAATCGGAAACGTAATACCTATGTGTGGAATGTGAGAGGTGCCTGGGAATATACCTCCCAAAAACATCTGGATTTGAGGTTAGGTTTATCATGCAGTGGTGTACAGAAGTCTGGCACAATCCAGCCCTTGTTCATTTTTATAAGAGTCAGCCTGTCAGCATCAGTTATAATTCCACCAGCGGCACTAAAAACGCTCTCTGACAAAACGCTATTGGCAGGACAGGACAGGACCTCCAAGGCGTAGAGAGCCAGTTCATGCCACGTGTCCAGCTTTGAGACCCAATAACTATAAGGCACGGAGGACGGTGGTACGGTCAGCAAGGTACTCCCTCAGCATCTTCCAAAACTTTGCACTCCTTGGACAGTACCCCGCGACCTCATGGCCACTGCGATGGAAGGGTGTAAGAAAACTCTCCCAGAACTTTGCCAGTATCCCTCTGCCTCTGCTGGATTGGAGTTGTGTCTCTCTCGCCTGTACTCCTTGGTTGCCAACGAACTGTGACCTCTGCTGCCAGCATTTACAGATGGGAATTTTTTTTAATAATTCCGCAACAAGAGCTTTCTGGTACTGCACCATTTTAGTACACCTGTCTGCTTCTTGAAGAAGAAGATTGAAAGCTCTCCTTGTAGCGTGGGTCTAAAAGTGTCACTAACCAGTAATGGCTGTCACCCAAAATTTTGAGACTACGAGGGTAATGGGAAAGGCAGCGCAACATAAAGTCAGCCATGAATGCCAGACTGTTAACAGGCAAGACTTCTGTATCCTCACCAAGGACTGACCATGCTCTACTCCTCCTCCCTGTCCTCAGACCATTCACGCTGAACAGACGGTATAACAGTAGTGCTTAAAGTACCGTCTATAGCGCATGAAAGTAGCTCCTGTTCTTCCTCCTTCTCCTCTTCCTCATTGTCACCCAAGCCATATTGGGATGAGATGAGGCTGAGCTGTGTGTAATCACCCTGTATGGTTCCTTGATCCATCTCATCGTGCTCCACCTGCAATGCATCCTCTTTGATTGTGAGCAGACTGCATTTCAGAACACAGAGAAGCAGGTTGGTGATGCTAATTATGGCATCAACGCCGTTCACCATCTTGGTGGAGTCCTCAAAGTTTTGGAGGATGGTACATGTGTCTGACATCCATGTCCACTCCTGAGGTCTTATGTGTGTAGTCTGAACTGAATACCGACAGTCTTGTTGATGCTGGTAGTCAACAACTGCCCTCTTCTGCTCACAAATCCTTTCCAAGATATGCAGTGTAGAGTTCCAACGCGTGGTGACATCACACACCAGTCAGTGAGCCAGAAGCTGCAAATGCTGCTGAAACACGGCAAACTTTGACAAGCAGGTCTGGCAGCACCGGGTAGGTTTTCACTACGAGGTTCAGGCAAGGCACTTATGTTAGCTCGCCACGCCTTAGAGCTGCCACCAGGTTCCGGCCGTTGTCACACACGACCATGCCTGACTGTAGGTTCAGCAGTGCCAGCCACAGATCTGCATGCTCTTTCATAGCTGTCCACAACTCTTCAGCATTGTGCGGTTTGTCACCTAAGCATATTAGCTAAGAACAGCCTGTTGCAGCTTGGCTGAGGCAGTGCTGCAGTGTTTCCAGCTTGTGACAGATGTGGTCATTTCGGAGATGGAGGCTGAGGAGGAGGTGCAGTAACTGTAGACTGTGGGGGCAACCCTGATTGATGTAGGGCCCGCAATCCTCGGCTTTGGGAGTAAATGTTACATCACAAGGTTCGACTGGGTCCCGGTTTCCACTATGTTAACCCAGTGTGCCATCAGTGAGCTGTACCGTCCCTACCCAGAAGCACTTGTCCATGTGTCCGTGGTTAGGTGGACTTTCCCAGTAACAGCATTGTTGAGGGCACGGGTCATATTGTGGGACATGTGCTTGTTGTGACAGCACACCAGGAGAAATAATGGCGGCTGCGGACCGAATACCTTGAGATGGCCGCCGCCATCAGGTTGCTGAAAGCTTCCGTCTCCACGAGCCTAAAAGGCAACATTTCGAGCGAAAGCAGATGAGAAATGTGTGAATTTAGTATTGTGGCCTATGGGGCATTGGCTGCGTATTTCCACTTAGAACAAAGACATGGATGTGCTTGATGATGGTGCTAGTTGAGTGTGGGCAATGACAGATGCAGGGCAGGAGACATCTTCGCATGCACCGTGGACAGGAAATTGGCTTGCACGCACAACAGTGGAAGAAGCAGTGGTGTCACCCGCAGACACTGTTCCTGGAGCCTGCGGTTCGGCCCACAAAGTCGGGTGCATTGCTGCCATGTGCCTGATCATGCTGGTGGTGTTCAGGCTAGTAGTTTTTCCTACCCCTACTGATGCGGGCATGGCAGGTGGTGCAAATGGCCTGTTTGGTTGTTTTTTAAAGACTCTGCCCATAACCCCAGACTCAGGAAGACCTAACAGTTGGACAGGCAACTTCCGTCATGTTAGTGTTACGGGAAACGGTTGCCCTTTTTCAGTCTGCAGCCACCACAGTGCTTCTTCCCGCCTTTTGGGGTGCTATGCCTCCCTCCCCCTGTGTGCTGCAGTCTTTGTTCTACATGTCCTCCTGCCATGTTGGGTCAGTTACTATATCATCCACCACTTCATCTTCCACTTCCGCACCCTGGTCCTCCTCCTGACTCTTTGGCAATTGTGTCTCATCATCGTGCACCTCTTGTGACACGTTCCCACTGTCACCTTCGTGTGACCGTGGCTGATCAAATATTTGGGCATCGCTACATGGAATCTCATCTTGTCCTGCTTCAAGTGGACCGGGCGAGATTCTTGAATCTATAAATGGAAAAGTGAACAGCTATTCGGAGTGTCCAAGTGTGGGATCAGTACTCGTTGGGCACTCAGCATGGTGGGAGGAAGGAGGATTAGGGTGAGGAATATGCGGTCCAGACTCATGGCTACTCAGTCTTGACCGTGTGAAGGACAGGGTGCTGGTGGTGGTGTGAAACAGACTGGAATTATTATCCACTATCCAACTAACAACCTTTTCACACTGCTCTGGCTTCAATACTGCTGTCCTTCTGCGGTCCCCTAGTAATTAGGACAGGACGGTCGAGCCAGCAAATGTGGGTGTTGGTTGTGGCCCACTATCAGCTTGCCCACGGCCTCGACCTCTGCATGCACCATCACGTCTACTTCCCCATCCCTTGCCACGCGTCTTGCCCATTTAAATGGACTACAATATTTTCCACGTTCACTACAAATGGCTGAATTTGGAGCAAACATATATACTGTATGATCCGTGTGAGGGAAAACCACAGTTTAAAATATCTGCACTGTAGGTAACATTTTTTTTTTTAGCAACCTGGTGTTAATAACTAGGGTAACGCACAACAAAAACAGTTCAATAGAGGCCTCAAATGTCACAATTTGTAGCCCACAGATAAATGAGGCGTGTCATGGAGCTACCACACTGTAAAATATGTGGACTGTATTTTTTTTACAGCAAAATAGTGTATAGAACTAGGGTAACATAGCAAAAAAGGTGAATGGAAGCCTCAAATGTCACAATTTGTAGCACACAGATGTGGCACCCCAGGAGTTCGGCTGCCACAATGGCCTTGCCTCCCTCCAAAAGGGGGGTGATGTCATGCTTGGAAGCAAGAAGGGGTTCCCTTATCAGGTAGATCCAGCATACAACACCTTTCCCAACTCCAGGCCAGAAGGTGGAGCTCTATCACCTGGTTTCAGGAATGCTGCCCTATAAGTTCTGGCCTCGGGGTGGAGTTAGGGAGTTGAAGTCTGAGCCTGGAAGAGAGTGAGAGAGGATGTGTGGAGAGAGCCTGGGAGTGGAGCTGCAGCTAAACTCACTCAGGCCTGAGCGCTAGTGACCGGGCACTGGAGCCCGAGGCTGTGCAGGTATTAAAGTCCCAGCAGCAGAATCCGGAGGGCAGGAAACTCCAAGTCCCCTGGCTCCCCACTGACACTCGACGACACGGCAGCACGTAAGAGCCGGAGCCGCCAGGCAGAAGTGACCCCTGAAACAAGCTCAAGCTGCCTGCCATGCGAGTGGGGTTCTACTAAAACAACAGATAGGAAGAGGGGCTTGAACAGAGCTTATAGTATCAGTGTGGCACCCAGGTCAGTATCAGTGCGTCCCTCGGGTCAGTATCAGTGCGCTCCCCTGGGTCAATATCAGTGCGGCCCCCGGGTCAGTATCAGTGCGGCCCCCGGATCAGTATCAGTGTGGCCCCAGGTCAGTATCAGTGTGGTCCCTGGGTCAGTATTAGTGCATACCCGGGTCAGTATCAGTGCGGCCTCCGGGGTCAGTATCAGTGCAGCCCCTGGGGTGAGTATCAATGCAGCCCCCAGGGTCAGTATCAGTGTGGCCCCCGGGTTTAGTATCAGTGTAGCCCAGGGTTAGTATCGGTACAGCCCCCCGGAGTCATATCAGCGCGGCCCCCGGGGTCAGTATCACTGCGACCACCAGGTTAGTATCAGTGTGGCCCCTGGGTCAGTATCAGTGTGGCCGCTGGGTTAGTATCAGTGTGGCCCCCGGGTCAGTATCAGTGTGGCCGCTGGGTCAGTATCAGTGCGGCCCCAGGGGTCAGTATCAGTGCGGCCACCAGGGTCGGTAACAGTGCAGCCCCCGGAGTCAGTATCAGTGCAGCCCCCGGGGTCAGTATCAGTGCAGCCCCCGGGGTCAGTATCATGCAGCCCCAGGGGTATCAGTGCGGCCCAGGGGTCAGTATCAGTGCGGCCCCCGGGGTCAGTATCAGTGCGGCCCCCAGGGTCAGTATCAGTGCAGCCCCCAGGGTCGGTATCAGTGCAGCCTCTGGGTCAGTATCAGTGCGGCCCCCAGGGTCAGTATCAGTGCAGCCCCTGGGTCAGTATCAGTGCGGCCGCGTAGTCAGTATCAGTGCGGCCGCGTAGTCAGTATCAGTGCGGCCCCCGGGGTCAGTATCAGTGCAGCCCCCGGGTCAGTATCAGTGCAGCCCCCGGGGTCAGTATCAGTGCAGCCCCAGGGGTATCAGTGTGGCCCAGGGTCAGTATCAGTGCAGACCCCAGAGTCAGTATCAGTGCAGACCCCAGAGTCAGTATCAGTGCAGCCCCCGGGGTCAGTATCAGTGCAGCCCCCGGGGTCAGTATCAGTGCAGCCCCCGGGGTCAGTATCATGCAGCCCCAGGGTATCAGTGCGGCCCAGGGGTCAGTATCAGTGCGGCCCCCGGGGTCAGTATCAGTGCGGCCCCCGGGGTCAGTATCAGTGCAGCCCCCAGGGTCGGTATCAGTGCAGCCTCTGGGTCAGTATCAGTGCGGCCCCCAGGGTCAGTATCAGTGCAGCCCCTGGGTCAGTATCAGTGCGGCCGCGTAGTCAGTATCAGTGCGGCCCCCGGGGTCAGTATCAGTGCAGCCCCCGGGGTCAGTATCAGTGCAGCCCCCGGGTCAGTATCAGTGCAGCCCCAGGGGTATCAGTGCGGCCCAGGGGTCAGTATCAGTGCAGACCCCAGAGTCAGTATCAGTGGAGACCCCAGAGTCAGTATCAGTGCAGCTCCCGGGGTCAGTATCAGTGCAGCCCCCGGGGTCAGTATCAGTGCAGCCCCCGGGGTCAGTATCAGTGCAGCCCCCGGGTCGGTATCAGTACAGCCTCTGGGTCAGTATCAGTCTGGCCCCAGGGTCAGTATCAGTGCAGCCCCTGGGTCAGTATCAGTGCTGCCCCCTGGGTCAGTATCAGTGCGGCCCCTGGGGTCAGTATCAGTGCAGCCACCTGGGTCAGTATCAGTGCTGCCCCCTGGGTCAGTATCAGTGCAGCCACCGGGGTCAGTATCAGTGCAGCCCTGGGTCAGTATCAGTGCTGCCCCCTGGGTCAGTATCAGTGCGGCCCCCGGGGCAGTATCAGTGCAGCCCCTGGTTCAGTATCAGAGCGACCCATGGGGTCAGAATCAGTTCGGCCACCGGGGTCAGTATCAGTGCAGCCCCGGGTCAGTATCAGTGCAGCCCCCTGGGTCAGTATCAGAGCGGCCACCGGGTCAGTATCAGTGCAGCCCCGGGTCAGTATCAGTGCTGCCCCCTGGGTCAGTATCAGTGCAGCCCCCTGGGTCAGTATCAGTGCGGCCCCCGGGGTTAGGATCCATGTGGCCCTTGGGTCAGTATCAGTGTGGCCCTCGGGTCGGTATCAGTGCGGCCCTCGGTCAGTATCAGTGCGGCCCCCCGCGTCAGTATCAGTGCGGCCCCCTGGGTCAGTATCAGTGCGGCCCCGGGTCAGTATCAGTGCAGCCCCCAGGGTCAGTATCAGTGCGGCCCCCGTGGTCAGTATCAGTGCGGCCTGTTATGTTTCGGTAACTGAGGAGAAAAAGCAAAAACGGTAATATACCAGAGAGGCTGGAACCTATTGGATTGCAGTAACCTGAACTAACCACACAACTAGAGGTAGCCGTGGAGCGTTCCTACGTTGATCCTAGACGCCTCGTCACAGCCTGAGAGATAACTACACCTAAAGACAGAAAGATGAAAGCTATCTGCCCCGGAGCAGATCCCCAAAGAAAATAGGAAGCCCTCAAACATATAATGGCTGTTAGACAAGAAGATAGTACGGACACAGACAGAAAATAGAATGAGCAAACGTTGGGGCCCAGTCTGTCTAGACAGAAAAGTACAGGAAAGAATTCTGACTGCAATCCAACAAAAACCCTAAAAAATACCAGCACTTCTGATTGCCAAAAAAACCTGAGATCACATGATCTCTACCACCTAAATCAGATCTCTGGTGTAACAAAACAAAGCCGCAGCCACTGAAAAAACAGGAAAAAGCAAATGAACAAATAACAGTGGCTACAGATAAATTGAGAGGAGCACAGGCCCCAGGAGGGGACCCGGCTGACCTCCACAAAAGTGCAGAAAACTATGAAAAAAGCAAGCACAAAAAGAAAAGCAGAAAATATCTTATCTGAAAGCAGTAAGTGCAGGCAAGACTCCAGCAACTTCAAAATGAACCAGGAACCACAATTGAGACAAGAACAATTGATCACCGGCGACCATCATGGGAGGGAACCTCCCTTATATTAGTTCAGTCAGTGATCCCAGATTGCCATTCCTCGCTGTGAGGTTCAGTACTGTCTGCAACCACCAGAGGGAGCCTCTGCTCAGAAACTATCTCCAGCACATTCATAACAGTACCCCCCTTGAGGAGGGGTCACCGAACCCTCACTTGTGCAACCAGGCCGATCAGGATGAGCTCTGTGATACGCACGGATCAGTCTCCTAGCATGGATGTCCGAAGCAAACACCCAAAAATTGTCCTCCTGACCATAACCTCTCCACTTAACCAAATACTGGAGTTTCCGTCTAGAAAAACGAGAATCCAATATTTTCTCAACCACATACTCCAGATTGCCCTCAACCAAAACAGGGTCAGGGGGCGCAGCCATAGGAACCACTGGCTCGACAAACCTCTTCAATAAGGACTTGTGGAACACGTTATGGATCTTAAATGTCCCTGGAAGAAGTAAACGAAAGGAAACAGGATTAAGAATCTCCATGATCTTATAAGGTCCAATGAACCTAGGCTTAAACTTAGGAGATGCAACTCTCATAGGGATATTTCTTGAGGACAACCAGACCAAGTCCCCCACTTTAAACCGAGGACCATCAGTCCTATGCCGGTTGGCAAACCGCTGGGCCTTCTCCTGAGAGAGGGACAACCTCTCCACTACCTGGTCCCAAATCTGCTGCATACGCTCCACAACAGAGTCAACACCCGGACAGACAGAAGCCTCCGTCTGTCCAGAAGAAAATCGAGGGTGAAACACAAAATTGCAGAAAAATGGAGACATCAAAGTGGCAGAGCTTGCCCTATTATTAAGAGCAAACTCAGCCAAAGGCAAAAAAGAGACCCAGTCATCTTAATCAGCAGACACAAAGCATCTCAGATAAGTCTCCAATGTCTGGTTTGTTCTCTCAGTTTGTCCATTGGTCTGAGGATGAAAAGCAGAGGAGAAAGACAATTGAACACCAAGTTTAGAACAAAAAGTCCTCCAAAATCTGGAAACAAACTGGACTCCTCTGTTAGACACAATATTCTCAGGAATGCCGTGTAACCGAACCACGTGCTGAAGGAATAAAGGCACCAATTCGGAGGAGGAAGGCAACTTAGGTAATGGCACAAGATGTATCATCTTGGAAAACCTATCACAAATCACCCAGATAACGGACATTCTCTGAGAAACAGGGAGGTCGGAAATAAAATCCATAGAGATATGGGTCCATGGTCTCTTGGGCACAGGCAATGGCATCAACAAACCACTAGAGCGAGAGCAAGGCTTGGAGCGAGAGCAAGTCCCACAGGACTGCACAAACTCCCTGACGTCACGAGACAAAGTAGGCCACCAAAAGGACCGACTCACCAAGTCTCTGGTACCAAAAATTCCGGGATGACCGGCCAACGCGGAACAATGAATCTCAGACATCACACTCTTCTTCCACTGGTCTGGGACAAACAATTTCCCAACAGGGCAGCGCTCGGGTTTATCCTCCTGACACCCCTCCAGAGCCAGTCTCAAATTGGGCGAGATGGCGGAAAGAACTACACCCTCTTTCAAAATAACAGCAGGATCAGATAACTCAGGAGAGTCCGCAAGGAAACTCCTCGAGAGGGCATCCACCTTAACATTCTTAGTGCCAGGAAGAAAGGAAACCACAAAATTAAAACGTGTGAAAAACAAGGCCCACCTGGCCTGTCTAGGATTAAGTCGCTTGGCTGATTCCAGATAAACCAGATTCTTATGGTCCGTGAGGACCACCACCTGATGTTTGGCTCCTTCCAGCCAATGTCTCCACTCTTCAAAAGCCCACTTCATGGCCAATAACTCCCGATTACCCACGTCATAATTACGTTCAGTTGGAGAAAATTTTCGAGAGAAAAAGGCACAAGGGTTACTTCTATAGGTCTCTGGATCTCTTTGGGACAAAACGGCACCTGCCCCAATTTCAGAGGCATCAACCTCCACCTGAAATGGCAGAGAAACATCAGGCTGCCGTAGAACAGGAGCAGAAGTAAATCTCTGCTTAAGTTCCTGAAACGCAGAGACTGCCTCAGGAGGCCAATTCACCACATCAGAACCCTTTTTGGTCAAATCAGTCAATGGTTTAACAATAACAGAGAAATTACCAATAAATTTACGATAAAAATTGGGACCAGAGGGAGCAGGGAAACCCACCATAACATCTTTTACATTCTCTGACAGACCCTTCCGAAAAAGGGCTGCCAAAGCATCATCATTCCATTTGGTCAGAACTGCCCACTTTCAGAATTTCTGACAGTACAACTCAGCGTCCTCAAGCCCCTGATTTAATGCCAACAAGGTTTTTTCAGCTTGATCAGTGACATTAGGTTCATCGTACATTAACCCCAGAGCCAGAAAAAATGCATCAACATTACTCAAAACAGGGTCTCCAGGTGTCAGGGAAAAAGCCCAATCCTGAGGATCGCCGCGCAGGAGAGAGATGACAATTTGAACCTGCTGTGCCGCGTTCCCTGAGGACTTAGGTTTTAAGGCAAAAAACAACTTACAGTTATTTTTGAAATTCAAAATTTAGCTCGATCCCCCAAAAACAAATCTGGCATGGGGATCCTTGGTTCCAAAACCGGTAACCCTGCAAGATAGGTAGCAATACTCCGAACTTCAGTGGCAAGCTGATCCACACGGCCAGACAACTGTGCAAACTCCATTGAGAGAAAAAAAATCCTCCTCAGCACCCAGAGAAAAAGAGGGAAAAAAAATGCAACAAACAGAAAAAAAAAAAAAAATCTCTGACAAATCTGACAACTTTTTTCTTTCCACACTATTTTTCCCTTCTGTGAGTACCATATAATTTTCAGTTTGGCCGGTGATACTGTTATGTTTTGATAGCTGAGGAGAGCAGGCAAAAACGGCAATACACCAGAGAGGTTGGGATCTACTGGATTGTAGTACCCTGACTAACCACCACAACTAAAGGCAGCCGTGGAGCGTTCCTACGTTGGTCCTAGACGCCTCGTCACAGCCTGAGAGGCTAACTACACCTAAAGATAGAAAGAGGAAAGCTATCTGCCCCGGAGCAGATCCCCAAAGAACATAGGAAGCCCCCAAACATGTAATGGCAGTTAGACAAGAGGAAATACAGACACAAACAGAAAATAGTATGAGCAAACGCTGGGGCCCAATCTGCCTAGACAGAAAAGGATAGGAAGGATACTTACTGCAATCCAAAAAAACCCTAAAAAAAGCCAACGCTACTAATTGCAAAAACACCTGAGATCACACGACCTCTACCACCTAAATTAGTACTCTGGTGTAACAAAACTAAGCCGCAGCCACAGAAAAAATTTGGGAAAAGGCAAATGAACAAACAACAGTGGCTCCAGAGGAACCGAGAGGCGCCCAAGCCTCCAGAGGAACCTGGCCAACCTCACAGAAATGCAGAGAAATTGCAAATGGCAAGCACAAAAACAAAAAACAGAAAATATCTTATCTGAGAGCAGGAGAAGAGGCAAGACTCAGCAAGCTTCCAAGTGAACCAGGAAACAATGTTGAGACAAGAACAATTGATCACCGGCAACCATGATGGGGGGAAACCTCCCTTGTATCCAGCCAGTCCGTGATTCCTGATTGCCAATCCTCATTGAATGGTTCAGTATTGTTTGTAACCACCAGAGGGAGCTTCTGCTCAGAATTCATTTCTAAAACATTCATAACACCCCGACACCCCGAGCTCTGAGACCCCGACACCCCGAGCTCTGAGACCCCGACACCCCGAGCTCTGAGTCCCCGACACCCCGAGCTCTGAGACCTCAACACCCCAAGCTCTGAGACCCCGACACTCCGAGCTCCAATACCCTGACACCCCGAGCTCTGAGACCCCGACACTCCGAAGACCCAGACACCCCGAGCTCTGAGACCCCGAGCTCTGAGACCCTGAGCTCTGAGATCCCGAGCTGTTATGTTTCAGTAGCGGAGGAGAAATTGCAAAAAATAGCCAAAGAAGCAATACACCAGAGAGGCTGGAACCTATTGGATTGCAGTACCCTGAACTAACCACATAACTAGAGGTAGCCATGGAGCGTTCCTACGTTGATCCTAGACGCCTCGTCACAGCCTGAGAGATAACTACACCTAAAGGCAGAACGATGAAAGCTATCTGCCCCGGAGTAGATCCCCAAAGAAAATAGGAAGCCCCCAAACATGTAATGGCGGTTAGACAAGAAGAAAGCACGGACACAGACAGAAAATAGAATGAGCAAATGCTGGGGCCCAATCTGTCTAGACAGAAAAGTACAGGAAAGAATTCTGACTGCAATCCAACAAAATCCCTAAAAATACCAACACTTCTGATTGTCAAAAAACCTGAGATCACACGATCTCATCCACCTAAATCAGATCTCTGTTGTAACAAACGCTATTCAGCAAATAAAAAGTAACAAAGGAGCAAAGCAAAAGTGCAGACAAAAACGGAGCACAATTGCAGCGCCAGATCCCCAAAAGGGGACAGGCTGCAGTCCACTGCAAGCAGCAAACCAGCAATGAAAATCAAACAGGGAAAAAAAACAGCAAACACTTATCTGAAGGAGAGCAGGAACCTAGCAGTGCTTCAAGCAAGACCAAGGCACAATTGATAACCGGCAAGGCTGCTGGGAACTCAGGCCACTTATATCCTACCATTCAGCGCCAGCTGAAGTCCATTCATTAATCAGTACATTACCCTCAGCAACCGCCGGAGGATCCCCAGCTCAGAAGCCGCCTCCAGCATATTCACAACACTCTCTGACTCTATTCTACCACTGGCATCCATATCCTCACTCCACGACACAGACAGTGCTACTGCTTTCTACAATGCCACTCTCGCATCGGCTATTGACACGGTCGCCCCTCTCGTTCATGGCAGAGTGCGACGTACCAACAGACAACCCTGACACAATAACACCACTAAAAAGCTCCGGCAAGTGTCCAGGATTACAGAGCAGCGTTGGAAGAAAACAAATTCGCAAGATGACTTCACTGCATTCAAACAAGCAACACTCTCTTTCAAATCTGCCCTCACCTCTGCTAAACAGGCTTACTTCACAACCCTCATATCTTCCCTATCCTACAACCCCAAACAGTTATTCCAAACTTTTAACTCCCTCCTCCGCCCACCACTGCCCCCTCCTACCTCCCTCATCTCTGCTGAGGACTTTGCCACACACTTCAAAAATAAGATCGACCAAACAAGGCAAGTCTTCATTATTCAACCACCACAACCCCTTTGTATACCAGACCAATACCCTAACCCCATAACCTCCCTCTCCAACATAACCGAAGGGTAGCTTAATTGTCTCCTCTCCAAATCGCATCTCACAACCTGTGCACTTGACCCCATCCCAACCCACCTCCTCCCCAACCTCACCACCATTATCCCATCCCTAACCCACCTCTTCAACCTATCACTAACTTCCGGTACCTTCCCTTTTGCTTTCAAGCATGCCAAAATCACGCCTATCCTTAAATAGCCAACCCTCGATCTAACCGCTATGTCCAGCTATCGCCCAATATCGCTGCTCACATTCGCTTCCAAACTCCTGGAGCTGCACGTCCACGCTGAGTTTTCCTACCACCTCTCTTCTAACTTGCTCTTTGACACTCTACAATCTGGTTTCCGCCCCCATCACTCCACTGAGACAGCCGTGACCAAAATTACTAATGACCTACTTACAGCCAAAGCGAACGGACAATACTCCATACTCCTGCTTCTTGACCTTTCCTCTGCTTTTGACACAGTTGACCACTGCCTTCTACTACAGATTCTCTCCTCCTTTGGTGTCAAGGACCTCGCCCTATCCTGGATCTCCTCATACTTTTCCAACCGCACATTCAGCGTCTCCCACTCCCACACTACCTCCTCGTCCAACCCTCTCTCTGTTGGAGTCCCCCAAGGCTCTGTTCTAGGACCCCTACTCTTCTCAATCTATACACTTGGCCTGGGGCAACTCAAAGTCCCACGGATTCCAGTACCACCTTTATGCTGATGACACTCAGATCTACCTCTCTGGCCCAGACATCACCTCTCTGCTGTCCAGAATCCCTGAGTGTCTATCAGCCATATCCTCCTTCTCCTCCCGCTTTCTCAAACTCAATGTGGACAAATCTGAACTCATCATCTTTCCCCATCCCATAGATCTTCCTTACCTAACCTATCTGTCGCCTTCAGCTCAAAAATATTTTCAAGAATCCATCTTTTCCTCAACCCTCAATCTACTAAAATGATTGTGCATGCCCTCATCTCCCGCCTTGACTACTGTAACACCCTTTTCTCTGGCCTCCCTGCTAACACCCTCGCACCTCTCCAGTCCATCCTTAACTCTGCTGCCCGACTAATTCATCTCTCTCCTCGCTACTCCTTCGCTTCTCCACTCTGCAAATCTCTTCACTGGCTCCCATTCTCTCAGCGTATCCAGTTCAAATTACTAATACTGACCTACCATGCCATCTATAACCTGTCTCCTTCATATATCTCTGAACTAGTCTCCCGATATCTTCCCTCACGTAATCTCCTATCCTCCCAGACCTCCTTCTCTTCTCCACACTTATTCACTCCTCACCCAACCGCCTCCAGGACTTCTCCCGAATATCCCCCATCCTCTGGAATTCTTTGCCCCAACACGTCTGACTATCAATCACATTCGGATCGTTCAGATGGAACCTGAAAACCCACCTCTTCAGGAAAGCTTACAGCCAGCAATGACCCTGCTACTTCCTCACCACCACCGGAGATATCGGCTCAATCAACACAGGAACTGCTGCGACCCACCAACCTGCTGTCTCCTTCCCCACAATCCTGTAGAATGTAAGCCCGAAAAGGCAGGGTCCTCTCCCCTCTGTATCAGTCTGTCATTGTTAGTTTGTTTACTGTAAGTGATACCTGTAATTTGCATGTAACCCTTGTCATGTACAGCACCATGGAATCAATGGTGCTATAGAAATAGATAATAAGTAGAAATTTTTGAAAATTTATTAAAAAAGAAAAACTGAAATCTCACATGGTCATAAGTATTTAGACCCTTTGCTTAGTATTGAGTAGAAGCACCTTTTGAGCTAGTACAGCCATGAGCCTTCTTGGGAATGATGTAACAAGTTTTCAAACCTGGATTTGGGGATCATCTGCCATTCTTCCTTGCAGATCCTCTCCAGTTCCGTCAGGTTGGATGGTGAAGGTTGGTGGACAGCCATTTTTAGGTCTCTCCAGAGATGCTCAATTGGGTTAAGGTCAGGGCTCTGGCTGGGCCAGTCAAGAATGGTCACAGAGTTGTTCTGAAGCCACTCCTCTGTTATTTTAGCTGTGTGCTTAGGTCATTGTCTTGTTGGAAGGTGAACCTTCGGCCTAGTCTGAGGTCCAGAGCACTCTGGAAGAGGTCTTCATCCAGGATATCTCTGTACTTGGCCTCATTCATGTTTCCTTCAATGGCAACCAGTCGTCCTGTCCCTGCAGCTGAAAAACACCCCCATAGCATGATGCTGCCACCACCAAGTTTCACTGTTGGGATTGTATTGGGCAGGTGATGAGCAGTGCCTGGTTTTCTCCACACATACCACTTAGAATTATCACCAAAAAGGTCTATCTTCATTTCATCAGACCAGAGAATCTTATTTCTCATAGTCTGGGAGTCCTTCATGTGTTTTTTAGCCAACTCTATTCAGGGTTTCATATGTCTTGCACTGAGGAGAGGCTTTCGTCGGGCCAGTCTGCCATAAAGGCCCGACTAGTGGAGGACTGCAGTGATAGTTCCACAAAGTTAACTTTCTTTCATCTCCCTACTGCATCTCTAGAGCTAAGCCACAGAGATCTTGGGGTTCTTCTTTACCTCTCTCACCAAAGGTCTTCTACCACGATTGCTCAGTTTGGCTGGACGGCCAGATCTAGGAAAACTTCTGGTGGTGCCAAACTTCTTCCATTTAAGGATCAAAGCGGCCACTGTGCTCTTAGGAACCTTGAGTACTGCAGAAATTCTTCTGTAACCGTGGCCACATCTGTGCCTTGCCACAATTCTGTATCTGAGCTCCTTGGCCAGTTCCTTTGACTTCATGATTCTCATTTGGTCTGACATGCACTGTGAGCTGTGTACCACCAATTGGAAAATGATGAGAGATGCATTGGAAAAATTCTAGCCTCTTCTCTCCTCAGATCCTGCCCTCAAAGGATACATTACAGTCAAATCATCAATCACCTATAGAAGATCTAGGAATCTCAAGGATAACCTGGTAAGAAGCCATTATGAGAATGACAAGACACCTAACTACTTTGCCACGAAGGGTCCAAAATGGGGATTTTTTTTCTTGTCATAAATGTATAGCTTGCCCAAATATGGAGGGGAGATTGACATTTAGCTTGAGTAATGGAAGTGTCAATTATGACATTATCCATCACATAACATCGGAGACAGAGTTTGTCATCTACTTTGTCACTTGTCCTTGCAAGCTAATATATAGGACTCACATCAAGGAAACTTAGAGTCAGAGAAAGTGAACATGTCTTGGACATCAACAATTCTAAAATGATTGAAGACCTGACTCAATTAAAACCCCTGCCGAGACATTTCAAGACAAAACATAACTGTGATTTCAGCTTCCTACGTGTCTCTGGCATCGAGAGGGTCCTGGTTACCAGTAGGGGGGCGACTGTAAAAAGATCTGGTCACAATTAGGAACTAAATAGATCTGGCAACTAAATACCTTACACCCAAATGGTGTAAATGAAGTTCTCAGCTTCTCCCTTTCCTATAGGTGGTTTGGTAGAATTCGTTCTCTACACTCTTTACTAAATAAAACAGTTTTATCTGATTTCTATGTGTCTTATTTGTTTTATTTCCTTTTTTAAAAGGTTTCCTCATAACACAATGGTCACAAGATAGCCTATCTGCACTTTACTCTCCTATGGTGAAGATCCTGTAGACATCCGGATAGTCAGGAACATTGGACGCCATCTGTGTCTACCCACTATTCTAACAATGGACGCTCTCTCCGCAATCATTTACTCCTCTAGATGCTTATTACAGGGAATGACACTATGATGACTGTTTTCTGGGAGAAAATGAACTCGCACTCAACTTTAGTATAGTGAGAATAAAGATTTTATTCACAGTAGTAACACGAAACGTTTCCGTCTTATATCATGGACCTTCATCAGTCACAGATACTACTGGAAGGGGTTGATCCACATAGGAAGAAAAAAAGGGCTGGATATAGCCTGTGTTGGTGGGGTGAGATGAGGAAGAGGACAATGCCTCTATTGCACTAGTAACCTGTTGTGAAGGAGTCCGTAGTGAGGATAGGGCTCTGCATTGGACGCGGTGTCCACCGCTAGTCTCATGTTTTCTGGGAGAGACACAGGTGAAATATGACTAATGTCGCAGTTTGAATATAAACTTATATTTTTCCAGATTTTTTCTGACTTTACATTGTGGGTTATGAAAAGGAAAAAACTGAACTGAAGTAGACTTGAACGACATGCAAGATGTAGAAGCATGTTCACACTGGCCATAAAAGCAAGCAAAAACAAGGGAAAAAGCAATGTGTGTATATACCCTAATGAAAATAAATAAGTAAAAAAGCAAGTGCATTAAATAATTAACATAGGGTACTTAGTAAACACTGTTTTGATCAAAAAAGCATAAAGCTGTCCCACCACGGCAAGGTGTACCCATTTGAGACAGTAACTACACTCTCTAAGGTTAAAACCTACCTGGTGTGAATAGTGGCAGAGAGTCTGGGTCCCAAATGGACACCCAGCTTCAGAGGGACTATATATGAACTACACAGCTCAGTAGAAAGGAGGCCACACCCTATTTGTACTGAATACAAAAATGCTAAAGAAAAGCAAAAAACTGAACTGAAGTAGACTTGAATGACATGCAAGATGTAGAAGCATGTTCACACTGGCCATAAAAGCAAGCAAAAACAAGGTAAAAAGCAATGTGTGTATATACCCTAATGAAAATAAATAAGTAAAAAAGCAAGTGCATTAAATAATTAACATAGGGTACTTAGTATACACTGTTTTGATCAAAAAAGCATAAAGCTGTCCCACCACGGAAAGGTGTACCCATTTGAGACAGTAACTACACTCTCTAAGGTTAAAACCTACCTGGTGTGAATAGTGGCAGAGAGTCTGGGTCCCAAATGGACACCCAGCTTCAGAGGGACTATATATGAACTACACAGCTCAGTAGAAAGGAGGCCACACCCTATGTCATGTGTGCATTGCCACGAAGATCGTCGCGGTTGCACATTTTGACTTCTCACAGCTGAGCTGCTGTTTCTTTGTGTTTGGCAGCTAGGGAGTTAATTCTGTCTGTGCTCGGTTCTGGGACTGGGTGCAGTTTCTCCCGGCTGCAATTGATTATTTGTTGATTGGTTTCCTTTAAATTCCTGGTTGTCTGCTTGGGGAGTTGCCAGTGAAACCTTCATGCAGACCACAGATAGGAATGAATCTGTATAGACTTTAGTTGTGAGCTCCTTAGTTGTTCTAAGCTCAACTTGGTTAGAGTTTATTTCCCAGACCATTTATGTTCCTTTGGTTTTGAGTGTGTATGCAAGCGAGTGTTATCCTGTCTGTCTTATATGTCTAATCTGTGTATTTAGCTAAGATCAGCCCATATCCCTTTGGTGGTAGTCAGGATCCTTCTTAGGACTGATTACAGGGTTCAGGGTCTGATAGGAGACAGGGTTAGGTTGGTGACTTGGACCTCTGAACCATTATCAGTACCTCCAAGGTGAGGGATTAGTTAGGACCCCAGTTTAGGGTCAGGTTAGATCCCGGTCCACCTCTTTCCTGTTTCAGCTCATCAAGTCCTCAAGATTAACCCTGGGTTCAGCAGATATCGTGTCAGGTAAATCTATTCTATACTTACATGCTGATGTTGCTATACTAGTTGTTGTATAGAGTGTTGTTCCTGTATTAATAGTTTACTGACATTGTATACATATCATTAGACAGCGTGACATTTTCACTGGCCATAAAAATTATCTCCAGTTACCATGGATCCAGTAGCCCAGCTGGCTCTGCAGTTGCAGGGATTATCCATGGAGCTGACGGACATTAAGTCCAAAGTTTTGTCTCCCCTGGAGCAAACCAGAGTTGAACCTAAGGTTGCTCTCCCGGACAGGTTCACTGGTGGGCGAGACAAATTTTTCACCTTCCGGGAGGCATGTAAATTGTATTTTCGGCTTCGGCCTCGATCATCAGGGAGTGAGGAGCAGAGAGTGGGAATTGTTATCTCACTTCTGCAAGGGGACCCTCAATCCTGGGCATTTTCCCTTCCTCCGGGATCCCCGGCTCTACTGTCTGTAGATCAATTTTTTACTGCCCTGGGATTGGTATATGATGACCCAGGTCGGGTCTCTCTTACTGAGACAAAATTACGTAAGATACAGCAGGGAGATCGTCCGGCAGAGGAATTTGCTTCTGAGTTTCGTAGATGGCCACAGATACTCAGTGGAATGACCCAGCTCTTAGGAGCCAGTTTTGTCATGGGCTTTCTGATAAATTAAAAGACGTTTTGGCTCAGTATGAGTCTCCTCCTTCTCTGGAGGCTGCTATGGCCTTAGCTATCCGTACTGATAGACGGCTTCGGGAGAGGGGTGAGGTAACCCCACTCCCTGTTGTTTTTCCACCTACCACTAAAGTCCCTTATGTTGAGGTTCCCCTTGTCTGTTCGGATGAGCCTATGCAGTTGGGAGGGACATCATTTCGTAGGAGGGGATTGGCGGTACGCCGCAGGACTAGAATTGTTTTTTCTGCGGAAAAGAGGGACATTTTGTTGGAGAATGTCCATCCCGTGCCTTGTTGAGCCAAAAGTCGCCGGAAAACTGTTAATCCCAGGTTGTGTGGTGGACGACAACCTGGGAGTATGTATTTCATCCGCCAGTTCTTCTCAGTTCCTTGTACCAGTGGAGGTGGTAGTTGGTACGAGAGTGGAGAGATTGTCTGTTCTTCTTGATAGTGGTTCCGGGCTAATCTGGTTGACGCTCAGTTTGCTCAGGCTCAAGGTATGCATCTGAGTGTATTGGTCAAACCGATCCCTATATTCTCCATTGACGCCAGGCCTCTCGGCCAAGGTAGCTTTGTTCATGAGGTTCATAACATTGACCTTCGGGTAGGGGCAATACATAGGGAACAATTATCTTGTTATGTGTTGGAGGGTCTACCTACTCCCATTGTGTTGGGACTTCCTTGGTTGGTTAAACATAACCCTGTGATTAATTGGCAGTCCAGAGAAATAAGCCAATGGGGTGAGTTTTGCAAAAGCAACTGCATGAACACAGTCATCAGTGCGGTCGTGCCTAGTACATTGCCTCCTTTTTTGGAGGATTTTGGGGATGTTTTCTCTGAGGAGGGGTGTCAGGAGTTGCCTCCTCATCGCGTGTATGACTGCTCTATTAATCTCCTTCCTGATGCTAAGTTGCCTAAAGCTAGGTTGTATAATCTTTCTGGTCCTGAGAGGCAGGCTATGAAAGATTATATTTCTGAAAGTCTGGCCAAAGGGCATATTAGACCTTCATCTTCCCCAGTAGCCGCGGGGTTCTTCTTTGTGAAGAAGAAAGATGGAGGCCTACGCCCTTGCTTGGATTTCCGCGAACTTAATCGGATTACTGTTCGAGATCCGTATCCACTCCCTCTTATTCCTGATCTCTTCAATCAAATTGTTGGCGCCAAATGGTTTTCTAAATTGGATCTCAGGGGGGCGTATAATCTGATTAGGATAAAAGAGGGGATGAGTGGAAAACGGCGTTTAACACGCCGGAGGGACATTATGAGAACCTAGTCATGCCTTTTGGTCTGACTACTGCACCAGCAGTATTCCAACATTTTGTTAATGACATTTTTCGTCACCTTGTGGGCTGTTTGTGGTTGTATATTTGGACGACATTTTAATTTACTCGCCAGATCTTGTGTCTCATCAGGAGCATGTGGACAGGTGTTGCAGATCTTGCGAGACAATAAATTATACGCCAAACTGGAGAAGTGTGTATTTGCCGTACAGGAACTTCAGTTTTTGGGTTTTTTGGTGTCAGCCTCCGGTTTCCGTATGGACCCTGAAAAGGTGAGAGCAGTGCTTGAATGGGATCAGCCAGGGGATCTTAAGGCTCTGCAGCGTTTTTTGGGGTTTGCTAACTACTACCGGAAATTTATTTGTAATTTCTCATCTGTCGTCAAACCTCTCACTGACATGACAAGAAAAGGGACGGATTTTTCTAAATGGTCGGACAAAGCTTGTCAAGCCTTTTCCTCTTTGAAGAAATGTTTTGCTTCGGCACCCGTTCTCATCCAACCAGATGCATCTCAGCCGTTCATTGTGGAGGTGGATGCGTCTGACGTAGGGGTGGGTGCTATATTGTCCCAGGGTCCGTCCCCTGGTAAATGGCATCCGTGCGCTTTCTTTTCTAAGAAATTGTCGTCCGCCGAAAGGAATTATGATATCGGCAATAGGGAACTTTTGGCCATTAAGTTAGCTTTTGAAGAATGGCGTCACTTTTTGGAGGGGGCAGTCCACCCGGTTACCGTTATTACTGATCACAAGAACCTGTTGTATTTGGAATCCGCTAAGCGTCTGAATTCCAGACAAGCTCGATGGTCGTTGTTTTTTACCAGGTTTAATTTTGTCGTCACTTATCGCCCGGGGTCTAAGAATGTAAAGGCTGATGCCTTGTCTCGCAGTTTCCCAGGGGCCGGGAAAACGGATGACCCGAGTCCTATCCTTCAGGAGGGGGTGGTAGTGTCGGCTGTATTTTCTGAGCTTGAGGAGGAGGTGTTAGAGGCTCAGGGGGACGCCCCTGCAGGACCTCCAGGGAGACTGTTTGTCCCAAATCTGTTGAGACAAAAGGTTATTGAGGCACATCATAATTCTGCTCTAGCAGGACATCCAGGGAGTAAGGCTACTTTAGATCTCCTTTCTCGCCGGTTTTGGTGGCCTAATGCTAATAAAGATGTTATAACTTTTGTCGCGTCATGTGGGGTTTGTGCTCGCTCTAAAACCCTCATACCCGTCCGTCTGGGACCCTTTTACCCTTGAAACTTCCGGAGCGTCCATGGACTCATTTATCTATGGACTTCATTACGGACCTTCCTCCGTCGTCAGGGAATACTGTCATACTGGTGGTTGTTGACAGGTTCAGTAAGATGGCACATTTCGTTGCTCTTCCTGCACTCCCTAATGCTAAAACTCTGGCGCAGGTGTTCATTAGGGAGATCGTGAGACTTCATGGGTTGCCTTCTGATGTGGTGTCAGATAGGGGGTCTCAGTTTGTGTCCAAATTTTGGAGGGCATTTTGTTTACGTCGGGGGATGCAATTGTCATTTTCCTCGGCTTTTCATCCACAGACCAATGGTCAGACAGAGCGTCTGAATCAGAGCTTAGAGACATATCTCCGGTGTTTTGTCTCAGAGAACCAAGAGGACTGGTCTTCTTTCTTGCCTCTGGCAGAGTTCGCTCTTAACAACAGGCGGAGCGAGTCCACTGGTAAGTCCCCGTTTTTTGGGGCATATGGTTTTCATCCTCAGTTTTGTACTTTCAATGGGGGGGGCCCTTCTGGGGTTCCTGAGGAGGAGCGTTTCTCGTCGTCACTTGCTTCTGTGTGGAGAGGTGTATTGAATAATCTGAGTGCGATGGGGAACCGTTACAAACGTATGGCTGATAGGAGGAGAGTTTCTGGTCCAGATCTGAATGTGAATGATCTGGTATGGTTGTCTACCAGGAATATAAAACTTAAAGTGCCCTCCTGGAAACTGGGTCCCAGATTCATCGGGCCGTACAGGATCAGTTCCATAATTAATCCTGTGGCATTTCGTCTGGACCTCCCTCCTACGTTTAAAATTCATAATGTGTTCCACAAGTCATTACTTAAAAGGTATGTGGCACCAGTCATACCGTCACCTCTACCTCCTCCTCCTGTGTTGGTCAATGGTAACTTGGAATTTCAAGTATCAAAGATCATTGACTCACGTCTGAATCGCCGGTCCCTTCAGTACTTGGTGCATTGGAAGGGGTATGGTCCAGAGGAGAGGACGTGGGTCCCTGCGTCTGATGTTAACGCAGATCGTTTGGTTCGGACCTTCCACAGAACTCACCCGGGCAGGCCTGGCCCTGAGGGTCCGGAGGCCCCTCGTAGAAGGGGGGGTACTGTCATGTGTGCATTGCCACGAAGATCGTCGCGGTTGCACATTTTGACTTCTCACAGCTGAGCTGCTGTTTCTTTGTGTTTGGCAGCTAGGGAGTTAATTCTGTCTGTGCTCGGTGCTGGGACTGGGTGCAGTTTCTCCCGGCTGCAATTGATTATTTGTTGATTGGTTTCCTTTAAATTCCTGGTTGTCTGCTTGGGGAGTTGCCAGTGAAACCTTCATGCAGACCACAGATAGGAATGAATCTGTATAGACTTTAGTTGTGAGCTCCTTAGTTGTTCTAAGCTCAACTTGGTTAGAGTTTATTTCCCAGACCATTTATGTTCCTTTGGTGTTTGAGTGTGTATGCAAGCGAGTGTTATCCTGTCTGTCTTATATGTCTAATCTGTGTATTTAGCTAAGATCAGCCCATATCCCTTTGGTGGTAGTCAGGATCCTTCTTAGGACTGATTACAGGGTTTAGGGTCTGATAGGAGACAGGGTTAGGTTGGTGACTTGGACCTCTGAACCATTATCAGTACCTCCAAGGTGAGGGATTAGTTAGGACCCCAGTTTAGGGTCAGGTTAGATCCCGGTCCACCTCTTTCCTAGTTTCAGCTCATCAAGTCCTCAAGATTAACCCTGGGTTCAGCAGATATCGTGTCAGGTAAATCTATTCTATACTTACATGCTGATGTTGCTATACTAGTTGTTGTATAGAGTGTTGTTCCTGTATTAATAGTTTACTGACATTGTATACATATCATTAGACAGCGTGACAGTTTCCTCCTTTACACTATATGGGCTGCACTGTATTCCTGGAATATCCCATATCGCACATAAGAGGGAATAGTGGTAAATATGTCATCTTTATCTGTATAGGATCTGTAATCTCCATCTTGTTAGGATGTTTCTCCTTTACACTATATGGGCTGCACTGTATTCCTGGAATATCCCATATCACACATAGAGGAATAGTGTAAATATGTCATCTTTATCTGTATAGGATCTGTAATCTCCATCTTGTTAGGATGTTCTCCTCTTTACACTATATGGGCTGCACTGTATTCCTGGAATATCCCATATCACACATAAGAGGGAATAGTGGTAAATATGTCATCTTTATCTGTATAGGATCTGTAATCTCCATTGTTAGGATGTTTTCCTCCTTTACACTATATGGGCTGCACTGTATTCCTGGAATATCCCATATCACACATCAGAGGAATAGTGGTAAATATGTCATCTTTATCTGTATAGGATCTGTAATCTCCATCTTGTTAGGATGTTTCCTCCTTTACACTATATGGGCTGCACTGTATTCCTGGAATATTCCATATCACACATAAGAGGGAATAGTGGTAAATATGTCATCTTTATCTGTATAGGATCTGTAATCTCCATCTTGTTAGGATGTTTCCTCCTTTACACTATATGGCTGCACTGTATTCCTGGAATATCCCATATCACACATAAGAGGGAATAGTGGTAAATATGTCATCTTTATCTGTATAGGATCTGTAATCTCCATCTTGTTAGGATGTTTCCTCCTTTACACTATATGGGCTGCACTGTATTCCTGGAATATTCCATATCACACATAAGAGGGAATAGTGGTAAATATGTCATCTTTATCTGTATAGGATCTGTAATCTCCATCTTGTTAGGATGTTTCCTCCTTTACACTATATGGGCTGCACTGTATTCCTGGAATATTCCATATCACACATAAGAGGGAATAGTGGTAAATATGTCATCTTTATCTGTATAGGATCTGTAATCTCCATTTGTTAGGATGTTCCTCCTTTACACTATATGGGCTGCACTGTATTCCTGGAATATTCCATATCACACATAAGAGGGAATAGTGGTAAATATGTCATCTTTATCTGTATAGGATCTGTAATCTCCATCTTGTTAGGATGTTTCCTCCTTTACACTATATGGGCTGCACTGTATTCCTGGAATATTCCATATCACACATAAGAGGGAATAGTGGTAAATATGTCATCTTTATCTGTATAGGATCTGTAATCTCCATCTTGTTAGGATGTTTCCTCCTTTACACTATATGGGCTGCACTGTATTCCTGAATATCCCATATCGCACATAAGAGGGAATAGTGGTAAATATGTCATCTTTATATGTATAGGATCTGTAATCTCCATCTTGTTAGATGTTTCCTCCTTTACACTATATGGGCTGCACTGTATTCCTGAATATCCCATATCACACATAAGAGGGAATAGTGGTAAATATGTCATCTTTATCTGTATAGGATCTGTAATCTCCATCTTGTTAGGATGTTTCCTCCTTTACACTATATGGGCTGCACTGTATTCCTGGAATATTCCATATCACACATAAGAGGGAATAGTGGTAAATATGTCATCTTTATCTGTATAGGATCTGTAATCTCCATCTTGTTAGGATGTTTCCTCCTTTACACTATATGGGCTGCACTGTATTCCTGGAATATTCCATATCACACATAAGAGGGAATAGTGGTAAATATGTCATCTTTATCTGTATAGGATCTGTAATCTCCATCTCGTTAGGATGTTTCCTCCTTTACACTATATGGGCTGCACTGTATTCCTGGAATATTCCATATCGCACATAAGAGGGAATAGTGGTAAATATGTCATCTTTATCTGTATAGGATCTGTAATCTCCATCTTGTTAGGATGTTTCCTCCTTTACACTATATGGGCTGCACTGTATTCCTGGAATATTCCATATCACACATAAGAGGGAATAGTGGTAAATATGTCATCTTTATCTGTATAGGATCTGTAATCTCCATCTTGTTAGGATGTTTCCTCCTTTACACTATATGGGCTGCACTGTATTCCTGGAATATCCCATATCGCACATAAGAGGGAATAGTGGTAAATATGTAATCTTTATCTGTATAGATCTGTAATCTCCATCTTATTAGGATGTTTCCTCCTTTACACTATATGGGCTGCACTGTATTCCTGGAATATCCCATATCACACATAAGAGGGAATAGTGGTAAATATGTCATCTTTATCTGTATAGGATCTGTCATCTCCATCTTGTTAGGATGTTTTCTCCTTTACACTATATGGGCTGCACTGTATTCCTGGAATATCCCATATCACACATAAGAGGGAATAGTGGTAAATATGTCATCTTTATCTGTATAGGATCTGTCATCTCCATCTTGTTAGGATGTTTCCTCCTTTACACTATATGGGCTGCACTGTATTCCTGGAATATTCCATATCGCACTTGCTGCACTTTATATCTCCTATGTTTATTCCAGGAATGTAATGCGCTGTTAGCTCTTTATTTTTCTTACTATTTATACCCTTTGCTCTGTCCTCTCATTATATAAGATTTTCATTTATAAGTGCACAGTATCTATTCACCTTATAAACTGATATCAAGTGATATCTCTACAATTCGCTTACATATATCTATGTATGGATTTATCTTATACTCTATAAATACGCTGCACTGAATCTCATTTCAGCCTTGATAGTGATACATTTTACTGTATGATGGCACTTTTGCACATAGCCACTAGATGGCGCTACATTTGACATTTGCCTGAATTTTTATATCTACACATGGTTTACACTAATTATATTTTCCTGTCTTAACTATAAACTATTTAACATTAGAAGCTGTGTATTTTTGTAATTATTTGTATGTATACATCATTGATTACCAATTCTGTCTCTGTAAAAACAATCCCCTTTATCCCCTTTCCGACATCGGGCGTAAATGTACTCCCTCACTTTGATGTTGGCTCCGGCGGTGAGTCCACATCTTTTCCGGCACATGTCAGCTGTTTTGAACAACTGACATGTGCCCCTAACAGCGGCATTTAACTCGCACTTCCAGCAAGCGCGCTGGAAATCCCGCTCATTGGTGACCCCATCACGTGACTGCAGGTCACTGATTGGTTGGCATGACAACTAGAGGTCTCCAGCAGACCTCTATGGTTGTCACTGCCAGAATGCTATGAGCCAAAACCGCATGGACCAAGGATCGTCCCTCCGAACTCTTGCTCTCCTTTTAACATGGGCAAAACACTACTCAGGCAACACAGGGTGAGGGTAAAACAGTGCGACAATGCTTTATTGTACCAGAAAACAGGCAGATAACACATAGGACAGTCCCAGCAAAATACCCCAAGATGGTGCACATTACAGAGTCTCACCCTTCCGCTGACTCACCGGGATAATAGCAGCTGTGACTACAGATCTTCCAGGGTCGCTTGTTATGTTACGGTAGCTGAGGAGTGCAGGTAAAAAAAAGGCAATACACCAGAGCAGTTGGAATCTATGAGATTGCAGTACCCTGACTAACCACCGCAACTAGAGGCAGCCGTGGAGCGCTCCTACGATGGTCCTAGACGCCTCATCACAGCCTGAGAAACTAACTACACCTAAAGATAGAAATAGGAAAGCTATCTGCCCCGGAGCAGAACCCCAAAGATAATAGAAAGCCCCCAAACATGTAATGGCGGTTAGACAAGAGGAAATACTGACACAGAAAGAAAATAGTATGAGCAAACGCTGGGGCCCAAACTAACTAAATAGAAAAGGATAGGAAGTGTACTTACTGCAATCCCAGAAAACCCTGAAAAAACACCAACTCTACTAATTTCAAAATAACCTGAGATCACACGACCTCTACCACCTAAATTAGTTCTCTGGTGTAACAAAAACAGCAGCCACTGAAAAAACTGCAAAAAGCAAAAGTACAAAACACAGTGGCTGGACTAAACTGAGAGGGCAAAAGCCCCCGGAGGGGACCCAGAAGGCCCCCACAGAAGTGCAGGACAAAATGCAAAAATATAGCAAAAACACAAAATAAGAAATTGTCTTATCTGATAGCAGGAGATGCAGACACGACACAGCAGGCTACAAGGGAAACTGGAAAGAAGGATTCAGACCAGAACAATTGATCACCGGCAACCCTGATGGGAAAATGATTCCCTTAAATAAGACCAATCAGTAACACCTGATTCCCAATCCTCACTAGTACCGCTTGTAACCACCAGAGGGAGCCTCTGCTCAGAACTCATCTCAAACCCATTCACAACAGTACCCCCCCCTTGAGGAGGGGTCACCGAACCCTCATTTGAGCAACCAGGTCGGTCAGGATGAGTTCTATGATACGCACGGATAAGTCTCCTAGCATGGATGTCCGAAGCAAACACCCAAGAATTATCTTCCTGACCATAACCTCTCCATTTAACCAAATACTGGAGTCTTCGTCTAGAAAAACGAGAATCCAATATTTTCTCAACCACATACTCCAGATTGCCCTCAACCAAAACAGGGTCAGGAGGCACAGCAGCAGGAACCACTGGCTCAACAAACCTCTTCAACAAGGACTTGTGGAACACGTTATGGATCTTAAATGTCCCTGGAAGAAGCAAACGAAAAGAAACAGGATTAATAATCTCCATGATCTTATAAGGTCCAATGAACCTAGGCTTAAATTTAGGAGATGCTATTCTCATAGGAATATTCTTTGAGGACAACCAGACCAAGTCCCCCACTTTAAACCGAGGACCATCAGTCCTATGCCGGTTAGCAAACCGCTGGGCCTTCTCCTGAGAGAGGGACAACCTCTCCACTACCTGGTCCCAAATCTGCTGCATACGCTCAACAACAGAGTCAACACCTGGACAGACAGAAGCCTCCGTCTGTCCTGAAGAAAATCGAGGGTGAAACCCAGAATTACAGAAAAACGGAGACATCAAAGTGGCAGAGCTAGCCCTATTATTAAGAGCAAACTCAGCCAAAGGCAAAAAAGAGACCCAGTCATCCTGATCAGCAGACACAAAGCATCTTAGATAAGTCTCCAATGTCTGGTTTGTTCTCTCAGTTTGACCATTGGTCTGAGGATGAAATGCCGAGGAGAAAGACAATTGAACACCCAGTTTAGAACAAAAAGTCCTCCAAAATCTGGAAACAAACTGGACTCCTCTGTCAGACACAATGTTCTCAGGAATGCCGTGTAAACGAACCACGTGCTGAAGGAACAACGGCACCAATTCAGAGGAGGAAGGCAACTTAGGTAATGGCACAAGATGTATCATTTTGGAAAACCTATCACAAATTACCCAGATGGTGGTCATTCTCTGAGAAACAGGAAGATCGGAAATGAAATCCATAGAGATATGGGTCCATGGTCTCTTGGGCACAGGCAATGGCATCAACAAACCACTAGAGCGAGAGCAAGGCTTGGAGCGAGAGCAAGTCCCGCAGGACTGCACAAATTCCCTGACATCGCGAGACAAGGTAGGCCACCAAAAGGACCGACTAACCAAGTCTCTGGTACCAAAAATTCCGGGATGCCCAGCCAATGCGGAACAATGAATCTCAGACATCACACTCTTTTTCCATCGGTCCGGGACAAACAACTTTCCAACAGGGCAGCGCTCGGGCCTATCCTCCTGACACCCCTCCAGAGCAAGTCTCAAATTAGGCGAGATGGCGGAAAGAACTACACCCTCCTTCAAAATAACAGAGGGATCAGATAACTCAGGAGAGTCCGCAAGGAAACTCCTCGAGAGGGCATCCGCTTTAACATTCTTAGTGCCAGGAAGAAAGGAAACCACAAAATTAAAACGTGTGAAAAACAAGGCCCACCTGGCCTGTCTAGGATTGAGTCGCTTGGCAGATTCCAGATAGACCAGATTCTTATGGTCCGTAAGGACCACCACCTGATGTTTGGCTCCCTCCAGCCAATGTCTCCACTCTTCAAAAGCCCACTTCATGGCCAATAACTCCCGATTACCCACGTCATAATTACGTTCAGTAGGAGAAAATTTTCGAGAGAAAAAGGCACAAGGGTTACTTTTAGAGGTCTCTGGATCTTTTTGGGACAAAACGGCACCTGCCCCAATTTCAGAGGCATCAACCTCCACCTGAAATGGCAGAGAAACATCAGGCTGCCGTAGAACAGGAGCAGAAGTGAATCTCTGCTTAAGTTCCTGAAACGCAGAGACTGCCTCAGGAGGCCAATTCACCACATCAGAACCCTTTCTGGTCAAATCAGTTAATGGTTTAACAATAACAGAGAAATTACCAATAAATTTACGATAAAAATTGGCAAAACCCAAAAATCTCTGAAGAGCCTTTAATGAAGTAGGTTGGACCCAATCACAGATGGCCTGAACCTTGACCGGGTCCATTTCAATAACAGATGGGGACAAAATGAATCCCAGAAATGAGATCTTCTGTACGCCAAAAAGACACTTTGATCCCTTCACATACAGAGCATTCTCTCTCAAAATCTGGAATACAGTTCGAACATGTTTCACATGAGAGTCCCAGTCATTAGAAAAAATCAAGATATCATCCAAATAAACAATCAGAAACTTGTCCACAAAATCCCTGAAAATGTCATTCATGAAGGACTGGAAGACGGAAGGAGCATTAGTGAGCCCAAAGGGCATCACAAGGTACTCAAAATGCCCTTCAGGGGTGTTAAATGCCGTCTTCCATTCATCCCCGTGCTTAATGCGAATAAGGTTATACGCCCCCCTGAGGTCAAGCTTGGTAAACCAAGTAGCGTTTTTCACCCTGGAAAACAGGTCAGAAATCAAGGGTAACGGGTATTGATATTTCACAGTAATATTGTTCAAGAGACGATAATCAATACACGGCCTTAATGAACCATCTTTTTTGGCCACAAAGAAAAAACCGGCACCTAAGGGTGAAGAGGATGGTCTGATATGACCCTTCTCCAATGATTCCTTGATATAAGACCGCATAGCGTCATGTTCAGGTACAGACAAGTTAAAAAGGCGACCCTTAGGGAATTTACTACCTGGCACTAATTCAATAGCGCAGTCATAGCTCCTATGGGGAGGTAAGGATGCAGATTTACTTTCGCTAAACACATCAGAAAAATCAAACAAAAAGTCAGGAACATCCTCAGCCTGGGGGAGGCAGAAAAAACAGGAGTGTTGGTATTAACACATTGGCAGCCCCAACTGGTTACAGACACAGATTTCCAATCCAAAACAGGATTATGAGACTGTAACCAAGGGAAACCCAGCACGATAATGTCATGCAGATTATATAGAACCAAAAATTTGCAGCACTCCTGGTGATCAGGTTCAACCCTCATTATCACCTGAGTAGAAAACTGGGGTTTATTCTCAGCCAAAGGGGTAGAATCGATCCCCAGTAGGGGAATAGACTTCTGTAGGGGTATCAAGGAAAACCCACAACGTCTAGCAAAATCAAAATCCATCAGGTTAATAGCTGCTCCAGAATCAACGAAAGCCTGAGCAGAAAATGAGGACAGAGAGCATATCAGAGTGACAGTTAATAAAAACTTAGTCTGAACACCACCCAAGACAACTGAGCGTGCAAAACGTCTTCCCCGCTTAGGGCAGACTGAAATAGCATGAGAGGCATCACCACAGTAGAAACATAACCCATTGCGCTTTCGAAACTCATGACGCTGTGCCCCAGACACCACTCCATCACACTGCATGGGCTCAGCAGCTGGCTCACAAGGCAACACCACTCCACGCATACTTCTCCGCTCACGCAAACGTCTGTCAATTTGAATCGCTAATGACATAGAATCATTGAGACCAGAGGGACAGGGAATCCCACCATAACATCCTTTACATTATCCGACAGACCCTTCCGGAAAAGGGCCGCCAAAGCGTCGTCATTCCATTTGGTCAGGACTGCCCACCTACGGAATCTCTGACAGTATAACTCAGCGTCATCAAGCCCCTGATTTAATGCCAACAAGGCTTTTTCAGCTTGATCAGTGACATTAGGCTCATCGTACAATAACCCCAAAGCCTGAAAAAATGCATCAACATCACTCAAAACAGGATCCCCAGGTATCAGGGAAAAAGCCCAATCCTGAGGATCGCCGCGCAGGAGAGAGATGACAATTTGAACCTGCTGCGCTGCGTTTCCTGAGGACTTAGATTTTAAGGCAAGAAACAATTTACAATTATTTTGAAATTCTGAAACTTAGCTCGATCCCCTGAAAACAAATCTGGCATGGGGATCCTAGGTTCCACAACAGGCAACCCAGCAAGATATGCAGCAATACTCTGAACCTCAGTGGCAAGCTCATCCACACGGCCAGACAACTGTGCAAACTCCATTGGGAGAAAAGATCCTCCCCAGCACCCAGAGATACAGAGGGAAAAAAAAAAAAAAATGCAACAAACAGAAAAATATCTCTGACAACTTTTCTTCCTTCAAAATATTTTTTCCCTTCTGTGAGTACCATACAATTTTTTTGGCCGGTGATACTGTTATGTTACGGTAGCTGAGGAGTGCAGGTAAAAAAGGAAATACACCAGAGCAGTTGGAATCTATGAGATTGCAGTACCCTGACTAACCACCGCAACTAGAGGCAGCCGTGGAGCGCTCCTACGATGGTCCTAGACGCCTCGTCACAGCCTGAGAAACTAACTACACCTAAAGATAGAAATAGGAAAACTATCTGCCCCGGAGCAGAACCCCAAAGATAATAGAAAGCCCCCAAACATGTAATGGCGGTTAGACAAGAGGAAATACTGACACAGAAAGAAAATAGTATGAGCAAACGCTGGGGCCCAAACTAACTAAATAGAAAAGGATAGGAAGTGTACTTACTGCAATCCCAGAAAACCCTGAAAAAACACCAACTCTACTAATTTCAAAATAACCTGAGATCACACGACCTCTACCACCTAAATTAGTTCTCTGGTGTAACAAAAACAGCAGCCACTGAAAAAACTGCAAAAAGCAAAAGTACAAAACACAGTGGCTGGACTAAACTGAGAGGGCAAAAGCCCCCGGAGGGGACCCAGAAGGCCCCCACAGAAGTGCAGGACAAAATGCAAAAATATAGCAAAAACACAAAATAAGAAATTGTCTTATCTGATAGCAGGAGATGCAGACACGACACAGCAGGCTACAAGGGAAACTGGAAAGAAGGATTCAGACCAGAACAATTGATCACCGGCAACCCTGATGGGAAAATGATTCCCTTAAATAAGACCAATCAGTAACACCTGATTCCCAATCCTCACTAGTACCGCTTGTAACCACCAGAGGGAGCCTCTGCTCAGAACTCATCTCAAACCCATTCACAACAGTCGCTGCCACACCTGTGGCACACACAGAGAGGAGGTGACGACAAGTGTAGGAAGATGACAGTCCATACAAGGCCAGATGATCCGAGGATCACAATCTGGCTTTATATTCCAGGGTCGACTAGTCCACTACTTTGCGTACATACAAAGTACAAGGCCAGTTGATCCAGGGATCACAACCTGGCTTCTCCAAACGTATCCATGGTTCAGTGATGTTCAATGGAGCAGATCTGTATTCTTCCAACCGAGTCTGAAAACCCCTAGGTTGTTTCTTATAGAATGATAGATCCATGTGCCTTGTGATGATGTTGTGGCTGCTGTCCTGTCTCTTGTCCTTTGGATGTATAGATGTCTTGGCAGAATCTCTCTGGCTGTTGCTCTCTCTGTCTCTTTATACAGAGGAATGTAACCTATTTTTAGACTTAACAAGTGTCCCTCATTCAGTATTTACATAAAGGGTAAGAATGGAGATGAAGTAGCATTACTTCTTTATTTAAAGTATATGCATAGTTTTTCTCTCTCTGCTATAGAAGTCAACAAACTGGCTCCATAACACTATGCATAATTAGCATATCAGCAAACATCACTAGTGATCAAGGATAAGCGCACAATAACAGTCAATATTACCGACTTAAGGGTATGCCACACTAAGCGAGATTGCTAACGAGATCACTACTGCGTCACCATTTATGACGCAGTAGCGATCTCGTTAGCGACTTAGCTGTGTGTGACATGTAGCAGCGATGTGGCCCCTGCTGAGATGTCGTTGATCGCTTATGAACGTTCTGAGCCGTTTTTTGGTCGTTGGTGTCCCGCTGGTGAGCCTGAATCGCTGAGTGTGACACCCTTTATGAACGACTTCACCAGCGTCGCAGGTGGGACTAGGTTTTCCCAACGACCGCAGAGGTCGTTATACAGATCGCTGATGAGATGTGTTTGGAATCTAACTAGCGATCGCACTAGCGATCTCGCCAGGTCGTGTCGTTGTCGTGATCGCTAGTGCGATCGCTAAGTGTGGCATACCCTTTACACTAACAAAAGTCTGTTTTCTTGACCAACTAGAAATCAACACTTAAATGTAAAGCCAACATACAGATAACATTCTATTATTCTTCGTTTGCTAAAAAATAGTCGTCTGGTTAATAAACATACAATGCTGTCTGTCTTCACAAAGCCAAAAGTAAAAAAAAAAAAAATGTTTTTAAAAATATTAAAAATATAAAAGTTCAAATCACCCCCCTTTTGCCCCATTCAAAATAAAAAAGTCTAACATTCACATATTTGTTATAGCCGCATTCAGAATCGCCCGATCTATCAATATAAAAAAGATTTAACCCAATCGCTAAATGGTGTAACGAGAAAAAATGTCAAAACGCCAGAACTGTTTTTTTTGGTCGCTGCAACATTGCATTAAAATACAATAAAGGATGAGCAAAAGATCGTATCTGCACCAAAATGGTATCCATTAAAAACGTCAGCTCGGCACACAAAAAATAAGCTTTCACCCAATCCAAGATCATGAAAAATGGAGACGCGACGAGTATCAGAAAATGGCGCAATTCTTTTATACTTTATCTAATAAAGATGAGTTATTTTTACTTTTTTACTGATACAGTGGGTATGGAAAGTATTCAGACCCCTTTAGATTTTTCACTCTTTGTTTCATTGCAGCCATTTGGTAAATTCAAAAAAGTTCATTTTTCCTCATTAATGTGCACTCTGCTCCCCATCTTCACTGAAAATAACAGAAATGTAGATATTTTCACAAATTTATTAAAAAAGAAAAACTGAAATCCCCCATGGTCATAAGTATTCAGCCTCTTTGCTCAGTATTGAGGAGAAGCACCTTTTGAGCTAGTACAGCCATGAGTCTTCTTGGGAATGATGCAACAAGTTTTTCACCCCTGGATTTGCTGATCCTCTGCCATTCTTCCTGGCAGATCCTCTCCAGTTCCGTCAGGTTGGATGATGAACGTTGGTGGACAGCCATTTTCAGGTCTCTCCAGAGATGCTCAATTGGGTTTAGGTCAGGGCTTTGGATGGCCAGTTAAGAATGGTCACAGAGTTGTTCTGAAGCCGCTCCTTTGTTATTTTAGCGGTGTGCTTAGGGTCATTGTCTTGTTGGAAGGTGAACCATTGTGTGAGATCCAGAGCACTCTGGAAAAGGTTTTCATCCAGGATATCTCTGTACCTGGATGCATTCATGTTTCCTTCAATTGCAACCAGTCTTCCTGTCCCTGCAGCTGAAAAACACATACCGCTTAGAATTATCACGAAAAAGTTCTGTCTTCGTCTCATCAGACCAGAAAATCTTATTTCTCATAGTCTGGGAGTTCTTCATGTGTTTTTTAGCAAACTCTATGCGGGCTTTCATATATCCTGCATTCAGGAGAGGCTTCCGTCGAGCCACTATGCCATAAAGGCCCCACTGGTGGAGGGCTGCAGTGATAGGTGACTTTGTAGAACTTTCTCCATCTCCCTCCTGCATCTGTGGAGCTCAGCCACAGTGATCTTGGGGTTCTTCTTTACCTCTCTCACCCAGTCTCTTCTTCCACAATTGCTCAGTTTGGCTGGACGGACAGGTCTAGGAAGACTTCTGGTGGTCCCAAACTTCTTCGATTTAAGGATTATGGAGGCCACTGTGCTCTTAGGAACGTTGAGTACTGCTGAAATTCTTTTGTAACCTTGGCCAGATCTGTGCATTGCCCCAATTCTGTCTCTGAGCTCCTTGGCCAGTTCTTTTAACCTTATGATTCTCATTTGGTGTGACATGCACTGTGAGCTGTGAGGTCTTATATAGACAGATGTGCGCCTTTACAAATCAAGTCCTATCAGTGTAATTACACACAGCTGTACTCCAATGAAGAGTAGAACCATCTCAAGGAGGAACACAAGGAAATGGACAGCATGTGACTTAAATATGAGTGCTTGAGCAAAGGGTCTGAATACTTATGACCATGGGATATTTCAGTTTTTCTTTTTTAATAAATTTGCAAAAATTTCAACATTTCTGTTTTTTTTCAGTCAAGATGGGGGGCAGAGTGTACATTAATGAGAAAAAAATGATCTTTTTTCAATTTACCTGTCGCCGGGTCCTTCTCCGGTATCACACAATCAACAGAGCAAGAGAAGTGCGAGCAATCCCAAGACCTTTATTATAGGAAAAACTAAAAGGTTCATAAACAATCCACCACACTGAGGATATAATAGTCCAGAACACGGATACAGTCCAGTAACAGGATAAATGTCCCAGGAGATGAATCCAATAATCCAGACGACAGAGGATAAACAAAAGAAACCATAACCTTCTTTCTCTCTGACGTGCTGTGTCCTTACACCATCCTCACCACACGGGATCTGACTTCCCCCTCTCTGTCCTCCTCAGACCCCCTCCTTATCTCCCTGGGGTAGTCAGACCGATTCGATGGCTTTCAGGCCTCTCTGATCTGGGAAAGGTGCCTCAGGGATTAAGACACTACAGTCATGGCCAAAAGTTTTGAGAATGACACAAATATTATATTTTCACATGATCTGCTACCCTCTGGTTTTTATGTGTGTTTGACAGATGTTTTTATCACAGACAGAAATATAATAATTGCAAACATATGAGTAACAAAAGCTTATATTGACAGTTAGAATGAGTTAATGCAGCAAGTCAATATTTGCAGTGTTGACCCTTCTTCTTCAGGACCTCTGCAATTCTCCCTGGCATGCTCTCAATCAACTTCTGGACCAAATCCTGACTGATAGCAGTCCATTCTTGCACAATCAATGCTTTCATTTTGTCAGAATTTTAGGTTTTTGTTTGTCCACCCGTCTCTTGATGATTGACCACAAGTTCTCAATGGGATTAAGATCTGGGGAGTTTCCAGGCCATGGACCCAAAATCTCTATGTTTTGTTCCCTGAGCCATTTAGTTATCACTAGAGTTGAGCGATACTTTCCGATATCCTAAAGTATCGGAATCGGAATGGTATCGCCGATATCACTAAAATATCGGCGATACCCGATATCGATACCGGAAGTCCCATGTAAGTCTATGGGAACAAAATATCGAAATTAAAAAAAACCCATTCTTGCCTTGTTGGTTAATTGTACATGAAGGAAAACAACAAAGAGTAATGTAGAATGTATTGTGGAAGGTTGAGGAGACATTAAAGGCATAGATGTTTAACCCAATCAAATGGAATAGCATAAATATTTTTTTTTTAAAGATGTTCGGATTGACGAAGAAATTGACAATGTTAACGTTTTTTATATTTTGGCAAATATGTATATTACACAACTTCCATGCTCTTCATCTTCACCTTTTTAACTTTTCACACACTTTCTCCTTCATAATCTTCTGCAGCATCATCTTTTTCATCAAATTATTCTTCATCTTCACCTTCTTTATCTTCTTCTTAAACTTCTTGCTATTCATCTTTGTTAACATTACTCATATTCTTCTTATTAAACTATTATTCTTATTCATATTCTGCTTCATCTTCTTCATCATATTCTTATTTGTGACAGAGAATCCTGTACTTGTAATCTGTCAAAGTATGAATTTTTCATCCTTCCGTTCTTGCTGTCACAAAAGATTTAAATTACAACAGTATTTGTCCGTGTTCAGTTTAGCCTGCAGCAGCAGGCATTTTCCAGGGGCACCACGAGGAGGAACGGACTCACCCCCATACACTGCTTAGTCTTCTTCTGCTTAGAATTTAGAGCATATATTTTGCTCTTCATTTTGGTCTTATACTTCATGTTCTTCTGCTTTTAGATCTTCTGCTTATTGTTCTTGTGTCTCTTGTTCCGTATCTTGTATTTGTAGCACAATCTTGTACCAGCTGATGTTACTGGGACACGGTTACTAAGCAGGAGGTACCTGTGCTCCAAAGCACTACCAAGACCAGCAGACGTTGCTGGAACTCGGATACCAAGATGGAGGCACCTAGGCCAAAGGCACTGCGGAGAACCAGCTGACGGTACTGGAACCCGAGGGGCAGCAGAAGGAAAAGAGCCAATGGCACAACCGAGGACCAGCTGACGTTACTGGGACACGGTTACTAAGCAGGAGGTACCTGTGCTCCAAAGCACTACCAAGGACCAGCAGACGTTGCTGGAACTCGGATACCAAGATGGAGGCACCTAGGCCAAAGGCACTGCGGAGAACCAGCTGACGGTACTGGAACCCGGAGGGGCAGCAGAAGGAAAAGAGCCAATGGCACAACCGAGGACCAGCTGACGTTACTGGGACACGGTTACTAAGCAGGAGGTACCTGTGCTCCAAAGCACTACCAAGGACCAGCAGACGTTGCTGGAACTCGGATACCAAGATGGAGGCACCTAGGCCAAAGGCACTGCGGAGAACCAGCTGACGGTACTGGAACCCGGAGGGGCAGCAGAAGGAAAAGAGCCAATGGCACAACCGAGGACCAGCTGACGTTACTGAACCCCAGTAACACAGGAGCAAGTGTTGACTGTGCTAACAGCACTTCCGAGCAACAACTGGCGGTGTTGGAGCCCAGGGTCAAGGAGGATGTTTAAATACTAGATCAAGTAATTTCCTTGTTACCTGTCAATTTTAAATGTCTATACTTCAAACAAGAGAAAGATAACCTTTACTACCATAAGATGATGATTTCATTTAAACTAATATCTAGATAAATAAAGAATTGACAAACATAAACACATACATTAACATGTTGAACAGCAATGCAAACCACAAAATAAATTAGTTAAGGAATCTGCTATACGGTTGTACATAAAAGCATACAAGTACATATCTGAATCCATTAATGATGGATAAGTAACAGTATGTACACCATTTTTATTGTATAGACAATGAATGTCTGACTTCAAAACATCATCAGCATTACAAGTTATCTGTGACATTACTAAAATGTTACATTTGCTGAATAATGTCACTAAACAGTTTATACAAAATTATACAATTTCCATCATGTAATACTCATAATATGTGGCAATAATCATGTTTATTAACAAACATAACCTTTAAAAAGTGCATAGTGCATAGTGAAAATTGCTATTTATGCCTGACTGTCGACTTGCAAGCATGACAACGGATAGATAAGGTATATATAGATGACACTGCATAGCCACAGATGGTGAATGGCGATGTAATACTGTACCTCAATAAAGTGTGCGTCACTACTACATAATTTTTTTTATATAGCTTTATAAACAGGGTACGTGGATGTATGCTTGCGCCTTTGTTTTGACGCACAGACTGCCTTCCTGCTGAGACGCGTTGGGTAGTGAACAGTTGTGTGCAGTGTTCACTGTAGTCTGAGGTTTTCCTTTTTGGAGTGCAGATCACGCTCCAGTTAGTTCTTCAACCACTGCTGGTTGTAGTCTGCTGAGCGTGTGTCACTGGCACATCCTTGAAATTTTTCTCTAATTGTTGCTGCTCCACTCTATTACAAATAAATAAAATCTATTAGTGTGACGCGCTTCCATCCGTATACAATACATTGGTTGCAAACACTATAGAAGTACACAAAGGGGCCTTTCACACCTACTGAACAGTTGTGTGCAGTGTTCACTGCAGTCTCTGCGGAATAACCACACTTAGGCCTTATAACTTTTCAGACTTTCTTTATCAATCTACCAAGATGAAGAAGGCAGGGAGTAAGGCACGTGGTCGTGGAGTTTCTTCAGGGAGAGGACGTGGGATTCTGTGGCTGCTGCGGCCCCCAGTGACACAGCATCCACCAGTTTTCCCCGGCCGTGAGCGTTCCTTTATGCGCACTTTTGTAGGAGCTCGGAGTACCCCCCTGCTGCGGGAAGAACAAATTGAAGCCGTTGTTGTTTGGATCTCAGCCAATGCATCGACTTCAATTGCTTCCACCTCCTCTCAGGACCACAGCACTGTTGGGCAACCATCTGTCTCTTCACCGCCTGGCAAATTGCCCAGGCAGTCAGAGAGTTCTGTACAGGAGCCAGCTGAGTGTCTGCTTCTGTTCTCAGAATCTATTGGCTTGCAAACAGGGGCCCAGCCAAGCAGCATTCTGTAATGTGAAGAAGAGGGAGTATGCAGTGATGCGCAACAGCTGTGTCTCTCTGAATCTGAAGAGGCGGGTGAGACAGTGCCGATGGTCAGCACACCGCAGAACGCATCTGATGATGATGATGAGACCCAGGTGCCAGTTTCTGTTGAGCATGGTGCTGGCCAGACCACCCAACAGCAGGTGTTGGAAGAGGGTAGTGGAGATGATGAGGTCCAATACCCAACATGGCATGAAGAACAGGAAGGTGGTGGGAGCAGCTCAGAGGAATAATAATAATATTTATTTATATAGCGCCATCATATTCCGCAGCGCTTTACAGTTTAGCAGTTTCAGAACACAAGTCATAAGTAACAACGTTAACAATACAATAATTTAAGCTAAATAAGTCGCCCCTGCTCGTGACAGCTTACAATGTACAATGAGATGGGGGAGATACAAAGTATAGGTGTTTATATACAATGGTGCATTTACAATGATGTTCCAGCCATCTTAAGGGACTGAGGGATGGAGATAGTGAATGGGCTAGAGACACACACACACTTACACAGAATACATAGAATGACTTTGATTAGTGAATGTGATAGGCCGCTCTGAACAAATGTGTTTTGAGGGAGCGCCTGAAACCATGCAAATTGTGGATAGTCCTAATTTCTTGGGGTACAGCATTCCAGAGGATTGGCGTAGAGCAGGAGAAGTCTTGGAGTCGGGAGTGGGAGGTACGTATTAGTGCAGAGGTTAGTCGAAAGTCGTTTGCAGAGCGCAGCAGTCGGTTAGGCCGATAGATAGAAATGAGGGAGGAGATGTAGGAGGGGTGCTGCACTGTGGAGAGCTTTGTGGGTGAGAACCAGTACTTTGGTTGAAAGCTGGGAGAGGCCTAGAGAAATGGTTAGTGATAGAAGGAAGATAGAGGAAGACATTGCCCCAACGGTACAAACAGGAGGGAGAGTTAGGCTGCAGACTCGGTTGCCTGTAGCCTCCAGTTTGGCACCTGTTCGGAGCAGTTGTGTTCCAAAAGTCAAAACGTGCGCTCCCAGGACTTGCACTGCGTGGTCCTTTTTTCACACACTTGCACATGATATTTGCTATGTGAAATGCAAGCTGTGTAATCAAAAATTAAAAATAGCTAAAAGTGTCAGTCACCTCAATACCACAAATATGTGTAAACATGTGCGGACAAAGCACGTAGTTGAGTTACAAAGACACACTGGAGATGTAGGCCAACCTACAGCAGCACCTACATCTTCAGGTTGTGTTGAAGCCTCTTCATCGAGCTCACACACAGCTGGTTATGCTTCCTCACAGGATCGCCATGGAAGAACCTCGGCCACTGTTGTCCAGAGACAAACTGTTATTCCACACACAGCAGCAAGTTCCCTGTCATCCTCACACTCCCAGGCCACAAAACAGCCAGCGGTAGCACAGGCATGGGATAAAAGACGGCCATACTCCGCAAACCATGCACGAGCACAGGCTCTGAATGCTGGCATTGCAAAACTCCTGTCCCTTGAAATGCTGTGATTCAGGCTGGTGGAGACAGACAGTTTCCGTAACTGAATATCATTGTCAATCCCACAATACAATGTGCCAAGCCGATTTCATTTCAGCAGGCAAGCCGTCCCTGGTCTGCAAAAGCATGTTGAGGGAAAAATTAAACATGCGCTACTAAAAGCCCTCAGTAGCAAGGTCCACCTGACCACCGATGCGTGGACCAGTACCCATTGTTATGATCTGCTACAACCAGTAAGGAAAGAAGGGAATTCTGTCCCTACAATACAACTAAGCTGAATCCCTACGATGTAACGGGAACCTGATCCTGCGACCAGACCCGCTAAAGTCCTCATCTAGTGTGAACGAAGACCTATAGTTGCGAGGGAGTAATCCCTACAAGATCTAGGGACTGGGAGAAAAGGTGGACACCTCCTAACATAAATTGTAGCATGGATAATTAAACAGAAAAATAAATACTTTGTGATCCTAACATCAAGCAAAACTGACAGATTAAGGCACCTAAGCACCCGGCTAGCTTAACAGTAGATAATACAATGAAGTCAAGCAAAGCCAGAAGGGCGGAGCCAGACTAAATAGGGAAAAAAGGTCATGTGACCAGCAAACTGAAACAAAACCTAACAAGAGGGTTCTAACACCCATGGCCAGGGACAATACCTTTCCCTCACTGCCCATTGGGTCAATGTTGTGCAGCCGGGTACTGATCTTGCGAGTGGCGCTGTACGTGTTCTGCCAACTCCAAGGATTGCAGGAATCAAGTCTGTACACATTGATTCCTCCTCCTATTCCAGTTCCTCAGAATCATCGCTGCAGGAGCCGTCACGGTCTACCTCCACATGGACCCGTGAACGTTTACCTGTTGCGACCGATATGAGCACAGCCGTGTCCAAATGTCAACAGGCCATCCTGAAATTAATTTCCATGGGAATCTTAGCCACACAGCGCAGGAGCTCTGTAATGCCATAAAGCAGGAGAGCGACGTGTGGTTTTTGGAAGAGAATCTACAGGCGGGCTTGGTAGTGTGTGACAATGGCCGAAATCTGGTGTCAGCTCTGGGCCTTGGCAACCTCACTCACATACCATGTCTGTCATATGTGCTCAACTTGGTCGTGCAGAGTTTTTTGAGGGACTATCCGGATCTTGATGCACTGCTGCACAAGGTCCGCCTAGAGTGCGCTCACTTGCGACGTTCCAGCATGGCCAGATCGCTGATTGCAGCTCTGCAACGCAGATTTCACCTTCATGAACATCGCATTATATGTGACGTACCCACCAGGTGGAATTCCTCGTTACATATGTTGGAGCGGTTGTGTGAGCAGCAGCCAACAGTAATGGAGTATCAGCTGCATCAGGCGCAGTCAACTCGCAATTTGCGGCGTTCACACTTCACCACTACTGAGTGGGCCTCTATAATAAGAATAATAATATTATTTATTTATATAGCGCCATAATATTCCGCAGTGCTTTACAGTTTAACAGTTTTCAAAACACGAGTCATAAGTAACAACGTTAACAATACAATAATTAAAGCAAAATCAGCCGCCCCTGCTGGTGAAAGCTTACAATCTACAATGAGGTGTGGGAGATACAAAGTACAGGTGTTTATATACAATGGTGTTTTTACAATGATGGTCCAGCCATTTTAAGGAAGTGAGGGATGCATGGAGATAGTGAATGGGCTACACACACAGAATTACACATAGAATGACTTTGATTAGTGAATGTGATAGGCCACTGTGAACAAATGTGTTTTGAGGGGCGCCTGAAACCATCCAAATTGCGGATAGTCCTAATTTCTTGGGGTAGAGCATTCCAGAGGATTGGCGCAGCGCGGGTGAAGTCTTGGAGTTGGGAGTGGGAGGTACGGATTAGTGCAGAGGTTAGTCGAAGGTCGTTTGCAGAGTGCAGCAGTCGGTTAGGCCGATAAATATAAATAAGGGAGGAGATGTAGGGGGGTGCTGCGCTGTGGAGAGCTATGTTGGTGAGAACCAGTAATTAGAATTGGATCCTATAATGAATGGGCAGCCACTGCCAGTGTAATGAGTGGCGAATAACTCTATGAAGGATATCTGCCACGTTTTGCGTGCGTTTGATGACTCAACGCGGATGGCGAGTGCAGATGATGCACTAGTCACCCTGACTGTCCCCCTTATCTGCCTGCTTCAAAAAACACTGCAAGCACTAAGGCATGAGGTTTTGGAAGAGGTGGAGGATGAGGAGTCACAAATTCCATCACCTTCTGGACAGTCAGCGCAACGTGGTTCCTCACAAAGGGCTGGAGGACTTTCAAAGTACCATGCTGTATCAACAATTGAACCTCCAGAGTCGCTGTCTATATTTTCATAACCATTACAAACTTTTAATGTATTTACAAAGCACATAATGTACATTTTTTGTCTATCCTTTTGTAATGCTATTGTGTTTCCATAAACTGATGTTACAGAATTATGATACAAAGTTTTTAAATTTTGAGTTTTAAATTTTGTAAATTTATATGTATTTGAAGGACTTTGTGAGGAGGATGAGGAGTCACAAATTCCATCACCTTCTGGACAGTCAGCGCAACGTGGTTCCTCACAAAGGGCTGGAGGACTTTCAAAGTACCATGCTGTATCAACAATTGAACCTCCAGAGTCGCTGTCTATATTTTCATAACCATTACAAACTTTTAATGTATTTACAAAGCACATAATGTACATTTTTTGTCTATCCTTTTGTAATGCTATTGTGTTTCCATAAACTGATGTTACAGAATTATGATACAAAGTTTTTAAATTTTGAGTTTTAAATTTTGTAAATTTATATGTATTTGAAGGACTTTGTGAGGAGGATGAGGAGTCACAAATTCCATCACCTTCTGGACAGTCAGCGCAACGTGGTTCCTCACAAAGGGCTGGAGGACTTTCAAAGTACCATGCTGTATCAACAATTGAACCTCCAGAGTCGCTGTCTATATTTTCATAACCATTACAAACTTTTAATGTATTTACAAAGCACATAATGTACATTTTTTGTCTATCCTTTTGTAATGCTATTGTGTTTCCATAAACTGATGTTACAGAATTATGATACAAAGTTTTTAAATTTTGAGTTTTAAATTTTGTAAATTTATATGTATTTGAAGGACTTTGTGAGGAGGAGTCAATGGAGGAGGAAGACATCGCTCCAGAGGGAGGTAGACAATGCTCTAGTCAGTATGTAGACCAAGGGTGGGGTGATGCACAGCAGGCGGAGATGACGCCTCTTGCAGGGACAACGTTTCTTGGCCAGTTGGGAGTCTGCAGCACATGGTTGATTTCATGCTGCAGTGGCTGAGAAACGACCGCCGCATCGAACACATTCACACCACGTCTGATTATTGGGTGTACACCCTCCTAGACCCTCGCTACCGGGACAACTTACAAAGCCTCATCACACCGTTGAACCGGGAGCGTAAAATGCGGAAGTACCAAGACACACTGGTGCAATCCATAATGTTCTCCATTCCAGCCGAGAGCACTGCTGCTGCTACTGATTTACAAAGCAGCTCTGTGCGTCGAGGCAGTGGAGACAGCTCTGCAACAAGAGGGAGCACAAGCAGCGCCTCTGCACAGGGCAAGAACAGTATGTTCCAAATGTGTCGAAGTTTTGTGGCAGCGCCACCAATGTCTACACCATCCGAGACGGCTCCAGTCAGCAGGAGGCAACATTTCCGTAAGATGGTTACAGACTACATGTCTTGCCCTCTCAGTGTACTCTCAGATGGCTCTTCCCCATTCAAGTTTTGTGTCTCTAAGCTGGATACATGGCCAGAGCTTAGCCAGTATGCATTGGAGGTGCTGGCTTGATCTGCTGGCAGTGTATTATCGGAGCGCGTCTTTACTGCTGCAGGTGGTGTACTAACAGACCGTTGCATGCGACTATCCTACGATAATGTACAACGGCTTACTTTTCTGAAAATGAACTAGGCATGGATCTCGCCTGAATTTGCCTGTCCGGTTTCAGATTAACTAACTGGTTGACAACGTTTTCCATGTCTCCTGTTATGTTCATCTTTCTACCACCTGAGCTATACTCCCTGGGCTACAACACTGCCAGTTGCTGCTCAGAAGTGTCGTGTCCACAGACCAATACACAAGCTATAGTAATAGTGGGGTTCAGTAACGCCTGCTGTTCCCCTGCTGTGTGTCCGGAAAAAATTACTGCTACCTAGCTACACATGTTTAAAAAAAATGACATGTTAAAGTGGCTAGTGCTACACATAGATATCAGGCTACACCCTTATTTCTAAGCTGTAAACAAGTGAAACGTCAAATTTAAAACCATTCAATGATTAGTGTTGGTAACAAATCTGTAACTAAATAATTGTGACATATTATGGCAGATATCCACATGTCTAACACAAATGCTAACACAAAAGCATACTTATGCTATAGGGTACTGATGGTGAACCTTCTCACTCCATAACTTTGACCAATCCAACTCACATCATGCCTCAAATGCTGCAATGTTGGAAGTGCATAATGTGGGTTGAACTTTGACAACAGCTGCAGTGCGAAGGTTATCCTTCTGTGTTCTTGGCTTTTAAATAAAAGCATACAAGTAAATATAATAATACATTGTTGATTAAGGGACATGATGTACACCTGTAATATTGTGCAAACAATGGATGTAGGACTATTCCTCTTCAACATTACTTATATTTGTGTCATTTGAAAAAATACATATTTTAGTTAAAAATTAAAAACCCATGTTCAGTAGCTGTGAAAGGCCCGTTTGTGTACTTCTATATTGTTTGCAACCAATGTATTGTATACGGATGGAAGCGCGTCACACTAATAGATTAGATTTATTTTAAATGGAATGTAGCAGAACCAATTGGAGATAAATGAAAAGGATGAGCCACTGAGACACGCTCAGCAGAGTACAAGCAGCAGTGCTTGAACATGTAACTGGAGCGTGATCTGCACTCAAAAAAGTAAAAAACACAGACTCAAGTGAACACTGAAACACAACTGTCCACAATCTGTGAAAAGCTCCTTTCTGTACTTCTATAGTGTTTGCAACCAATGTATTGTATACGGATGGAAGCGCGTCACACTAATAGATTAGATTTATTTTAAATGGAATGTAGCAGAACCAATTGGAGATAAATGAAAAGGATGAGCCACTGAGACACGCTCAGCAGAGTACAAGCAGCAGTGCTTGAACATGTAACTGGAGCGTGATCTGCACTCAAAAAAGTAAAAAACACAGACTGAAGTGAACACTGAAACACAACTGTCCACAATCTGTGAAAAGCTCCTTTCTGTACTTCTATAGTGTTTGCAACCAATGTATTGTATACGGATGGAAGCGCGTCACACTAATAGATTAGATTTATTTTAAATGGAATGTAGCAGAACCAATTGGAGATAAATGAAAAGGATGAGCCACTGAGACACGCTCAGCAGAGTACAAGCAGCAGTGCTTGAACATGTAACTGGAGCGTGATCTGCACTCAAAAAAGTAAAAAACACAGACTGAAGTGAACACTGAAACACAACTGTCCACAATCTGTGAAAAGCTCCTTTCTGTACTTCTATAGTGTTTGCAACCAATGTATTGTATACGGATGGAAGCGCGTCACACTAATAGATTAGATTTATTTTAAATGGAATGTAGCAGAACCAATTGGAGATAAATGAAAAGGATGAGCCACTGAGACACGCTCAGCAGAGTACAAGCAGCAGTGCTTGAACATGTAACTGGAGCGTGATCTGCACTCAAAAAAGTAAAAAACACAGACTGAAGTGAACACTGAAACACAACTGTCCACAATCTGTGAAAAGCTCCTTTCTGTACTTCTATAGTGTTTGCAACCAATGTATTGTATACGGATGGAAGCGCGTCACACTAATAGATTAGATTTATTTTAAATGGAATGTAGCAGAACCAATTGGAGATAAATGAAAAGGATGAGCCACTGAGACACGCTCAGCAGAGTACAAGCAGCAGTGCTTGAACAAGTAACTGGAGCGTGATCTGCACTCAAAAAAGTAAAAAACACAGACTGAAGTGAACACTGAAACACAACTGTCCACAATCTGTGAAAAGCTCCTTTCTGTACTTCTATAGTGTTTGCAACCAATGTATTGTATACGGATGGAAGCGCGTCACACTAATATTATTAGTGTGACGCGCTTCCATCCGTATACAATACATTGGTTGCAAACACTATAGAAGTACAGAAAGGAGCTTTTCACAGATTGTGGACAGTTGTGTTTCAGTGTTCACTTCAGTCTGTGTTTTTTACTTTTTTGAGTGCAGATCACGCTCCAGTTACTTGTTCAAGCACTGCTGCTTGTACTCTGCTGAGCGTGTCTCAGTGGCTCATCCTTTTCATTTATCTCCAATTGGTTCTGCTACATTCCATTTAAAATAAATCTAATCTATTAGTCTAATAGATTAGATTTATTTTAAATGGAATGTAGCAGAACCAATTGGAGATAAATGAAAAGGATGAGCCACTGAGACACGCTCAGCAGAGTACAAGCAGCAGTGCTTGAACATGTAACTGGAGCGTGATCTGCACTAAAAAAAGTAAAAAACACAGACTCAAGTGAACACTGAAACACAACTGTCCACAATCTGTGAAAAGCTCCTTTGTGTAGTTCTATAGTGTTTGCAACGAATGTATTGTATACGGATGGAAGCACGTCACACTAATAGATTTGATTTTTTTTTTCTAATATAATGGAGCTGCACCAATTCCACAAAATAAAAAAAAAAAAAAAAAAAAAAAAGAGTCAGTGACACGTGCAGATGCCTACAAACAGCGGTGGATGCAGAGCAAACTGCAGCGTCACCTGCACTGTCACACACACACACCTTGCACAGAGCTGTTAAAACAACACTGGCAAAATGAAGCTTTACACAGCGGTTGGTAAACTAGCCTGCCTCAAGCACAGTAGTACACAAAATCGCAATATCTAACTGTCCCTCAGAGTGAGCAGAGTAGCGTTCTGTCCCTTACTGAGTTCACAGCACAGTGACGCTAAAATGGCGGCGGCGCCTTTTATAGTGCATTCTGACATCATTTCAGCAGCCAATCACAGCCATGCCATTAGTTAAGATGACCGCAGCATTACAGGATGTGCCCACACTTCGTAGGATTCCTCATTGGCTGACTAAAATCACATTGCCTCTCAAAGAATTATGGGAACTTCCGATTCCGGTATACGATATGGAAAAAGTATCGGAATTAAGTATCGGAATTCCGATAACGCGAATATCGGCCGATACCCGATACTTGCGGTATCGGAATGCTCAACACTAGTTATCACCTTTGCTTTATGGCAAGGTGCTCCATCATGCTGGAAAAGGCATTGTTGATCGCCAAACTGCTCTTGGAGGGTTGGGAGAAGTTGCTCTTGGAGGACATTCTGGTACCATTCTTTATTCATGGCTGTGTTTTTAGGACAAGACTGTGAGAGAGCCGATTCCCTTGGCTGAGAAGCAACCCCACACATGAATGGTTTCAGGATGCTTAACAGTTGGCATGAGACAAGACTGGTGGTAGCGCTCACCTTGTCTTCTCCGAATGAGGCGTTTTCCTGATGTCCCAAACAATTGAAAAGGGGATTCATCAGAGAAAATAACTTTACCCCAGTCCTCAGCAGTCCACTGCCTGTACCTTTTGCAGAATATCAGTCTGTCCATGATGTTTTTTCTGGAAAGAAGTGGCTTCTTTGCTGCCCTCCTTGAGACCAGGCCTTGCTCCAAGAGTCTCCGCCTCACAGTGCGTGCAGATGCACTCACACCTGCCTGCTGCCATTCCTGAGCAAGCTCTGCACTGCTGGTAGCCCAATCCCACAGCTGAAACACTTTTAAGAGATGGTCCTGGCGCTTGCTGGTCTTTCTTGGGCGCCTGAAGCCTTTTTGGCAACAATGGAACCTCTCTCCTTGAAGTTCTTGATGATGCGATAGATTGTTGACTGAGGTGCAATCTTTCTAGCTGCGATACTCTTCCCTGTTAGGCCATTTTTGTGCATTGCAATGATGACTGCACGTGTTTCTTTAGAGATAACCATGGTTAACAGAAGAGAAACAATGATGCCAAGCACCAGCCTCCTTTTAAAGTGTCCAGTGGTGTCATTCTTACTTAATCATGACAGATTGATCTCCAGCCATGTCCTCATCAACACCCACACCTGTGTTAATGGAGCAATCACTGAAAAGAGGTTAGCTGGTCCTTTTAAGGCAGGGCTGCAATGATGTTGAAATGTGTTTTGGGGGATAAAGTTCATTTTCTAGCCAAATATTGACTTTGCAAGTAATTGCTGCTAAGCTGATCACTCTTTATAACATTCTGGAGTCTATGCAAATTGCCATTAGAAAAAGTGAAGCAGTAGACTTTGTAAAAATTAATATTTGTGTCATTCTCAAAACTTTTGGCCATGACTGTACAGGGGGTGACTGGCTGCATTTGGATAGCTGAGGGGTATGAATGGACAATCAGGAAATGTCAGCAGGGGTTCATCAAGAGGCATAGACACATTCAGGCTGCAGATGGTAGGTGAGATAACTCAATTATCAGCCAAAAGGCTGATAATTGAGACTCTAGACAATATGTGGAATACACAGAATGATACCGGGCAACAAGAAAACACCATGTAAATCAGTAAAATAAAAATATACACAAAATGATACCCACAGAACATATCACACCATCACATTACCAAATGGCTGCAATGAAACAAAGTGAAAAATTTAAAGGGGTCTGAATACTTTCCGAACCCACTGTATATACACTCAAAAAAATAGTGCTCAAAAAAATAAAGGGAACACTCAAATAACACATCCTAGATCTAAATGAATGAAAAATTCTCATTGAATACTTTGTTGTGTACAAAGTGGAATGTGCTGTCAACATAATCACACAAAATTCATCAATGAAAATCAAATTTTTGAACCAATGGTGGCCTGGATTTGGAGAGACCCCCAAAATGAAAGTGGAAACAAGTCTAAATGAAAATCAAAACAAGACAAAATTAAAGTGGAAACAAGTCAAAATGATGCTCAGTATTGTGTGTGGCCTCCACGTGCCTGTATGACTTCCCTACAACGTCTGGGCATGCTCAGCACATGAGACAGAGTCTGTAGATGCCGTGGAGAGTGATCTGCTGCCTGCAACATCCTTCAGCATGACTGGTTTGGCAGTGGGTCAGTAATAGTGTGGCATTGCTTTGGAGGGCCGCACAGCCCTCCATGTGCTCTCCAGAGGTAGCTTGACTGCCATTAGGTACCAAGATGAAATCCTCATACCCCTTGTGAGACCATATGCTGGTGCGGTTGGCCCTAGGTTCCTCCTAATACAGGGCAATGCCAGACCTCATGTGACTGGAGTGTGTCAGCAGTTCCTGCAAGATGAAGGCATTGAAGCTATGGACTGGCCTGCCCTTCCCCAGACCTGAATCCGATTGAGCACATCTGGGACATCATGTCCCACCAACATCACGTTGCACCACAGACTGTCCAGGAGTTGGCGGATGCTTTAGTCCAGGTCTGGAGGAGATCCCTCAGGAGAACATCCGCAACCTCATCAGGAGCATGCCCAGGCGTTGTAGGGAGGTCATACAGGCACGTGGAGGCCACACACAATACTGAGCATCATTTTGACTTGTTTCCACTTTCATTTTGGGGTCTCAACAAATCCAGGCCTCCATTGGTTCACAAATTTGATTTCCATTGATGATTTTTGTGTGATTATGTGGACAGCACATTTAACTTTGTACAGAACAAAGTATTCAATGAGAATATTTCATTCATTCAGATCTAGGATGTGTTATTTGAGTGTTCCCTTTATTTTTTTGAGCAGTGTATATAATTATCCCTTGATTAGAAGATTCACTGACAAAAGGATAAAACTAAACTTTATTAATTCCAAATGTAAATCTATACCCATAATTCACGCCCTGAAGGTTAGTCAGTAGGTAACTAATAGAAAAAACATGTACCCCACAGTTCAGTATATAGGGTGAGGTGACGTATACACACTCACTCTCCAAGCCTCTCATTTCTACTGGTTTCATCGTCCTCACCAAAGACGACTCATCAGGAGACTATTTAATATTGACCTATATTCAAGCGATACTAGACAGAAAAAAACTAAATCATGTATCATGTTATCCGAAACAGACAGAAAACTAGCCACATATTGGCAGATCCCAGACCTCAAACTATATACTTCGTAAGCTTATAAGCCGCTCCAATGTCAGGAATAGATAGTATGTGAAAATACAGTATATACCGCTCAGGGAACACGTAACTTCCAGAGATAGTTTCCATATTCATACTAAATAATGGCACAGATCTTCCAGACATTATGGTTGCACATATCCCTAGTCTTTATAGCGATATTGCACTCATTCCTTGACAGACCGCAGCATGGCCATTAGTGAGAAGCTGCTAATGATCTTTGGAGCAAGTAAGTTTCTGACACTGGAGCGGTGTGAGGAACTCAGCCGGCCGCCACACGGTAGCCCGGGTATCACAGCTTCTGATACCACCGCCGCTACCAAATGTGACGGACGATCCCTTTCCTCCCACGTCACCAATGGGACGTAACTCCACAGGTACAGCTCTCCGGCGCCCCCTTTGTCTCTCAGGTCAGTAAGAGAACTGCACCTAGAGCAAATGGCCGCCGGGGAAGGTGTCCTGCTACCCACTGGGTATTCTAAGATTCGTGATCAGAGTAAAAGCATCAGCCCAAGATTAATTTTATGGTTTAATTTGCCTTAAGGGCGCACTAGATAATTACAGAAATATACAGTAAAGCTATACAACGTAACTACAATGGAATGGCAGTCAGAGTAAAAATACAACAATAATGTACAAGGCTTAAAGGTATTAGCTATAGATCAATATTACCGGGTTATATGGTCATGAGGAGGCATGGAGCTCTGCGTTCCCCAGGTGAGTCTTCAGTTGCTGGACAGCCCCCAATGCATGTGCTGCAGCTCCATTTGTGTAAGGTTCTTTGTACATGTTCTTGAAACTCAGTTTTTCCATCGGCCATTTTGCTTTCTGTCTTGCTGCAGCTATCTTGCCCTCAGTCAAAATGGAGTTTTCAGCTTTCATGTTCCCGCCCTGATTCTCTCCCTCTTGCTTCTTAAGCAGCCACAGCTGAGCAATCAGTGCTTCTGAATCTAGCCTGCAGTGAACCTGTGACTTGACTCCTGTAAGCCTTGGACTTTGTACTCCAGCTATTTCTACTGAGGAACTCTGGAACTCTTGTGTGGACTCTGGAACCCTGCTCTTTGAAAGATCCACGTTTGCATGGACTTACGGTAACAGAGAAGAAGATCCTGAACCTGTTGTGGAGAGTGATTGCTGAGCTTAAGTTACTCTGGCCTGCTGTGTCTCCTGCTTCTGTATCTGCAAACTGTGTGACTATTTTTGCCAACTTGTATGAAGTAATACAAGACTTTCTATATCAAACCTGTGTCTCATGTATGTTCATCGCAACCAAGCACAAGACGCTATATGAACTGTACTACATACATTACAAGATTCAGAAGCCAAACGTTAGTGTCTGCTGGGTCTGGGAAGGCTGTGTCTGCTGTAACTGTGGATATCAGACGTCCGGTTGTACTTTCTGTGATGACAGTGGTTGTGACTTCTCACAACCATTCCAGGTGAGCAATTCCCTTAAGTTTTTTTTTCCTGCAGTGTTACCACAGGTAAACACTATTGTTTTTTTTTTCTTTCCTCTTTTTTGTGTCTGCTGTAACTGTGGAAATCAGATGTCCGGATTGAACTTTCTGTGATGATAGTGGTTGTGACTTCTCACAACCATTCCAGGTGAGCAGTTCCCTTAATTTTTTTTTTCTCTCTGCATGTTACCACAGGTAAACACTATTGTTTTTTTTTTCTTCTCCTCTCCTTCCAGTACTCCTGTCTTAAAAGATCTGGAAAATGGAGGCCCGCATAAAGGAACTTTGCGGAGTGACTGATAATATCCTTGCGGATTTGCAGACTATAAAAACCCGTTTTACTAACCTACAGGACCTCACTAATCACAATTTGCAAGTGTTTGGACAGACTGCCCAGGATTTGTGAGCCAGGATTGAGGTTCTAGAGGAGCGAGTCCAGGCTCCTGCCGTAGCCCCGAGTTCTGGGATTCCCAAGTTGCCCCCTTTTCGTTTTGGCGGTGAACGTGAGAAATTCAGGGATTTATTAATCAATGCAATCTTTTTTTTTCTGCACATGCTTCACAATTTCCCACTGAACGATCTAAAGTGCTTACTATAATTATGTTGCTTACCAACAAGGCTTTGATGTGGGCAAACCCTCTGATTGAGACTGAGGATGAATGTTTGGATCATCTTAATGCTTTCATTTCAGCAATGGGACAGGTGTTTGATGACCCCAATCGAGGTGCAACAGCTGAAGCAGCCATGTTAGCTTTGCGCCAAGGTAAGCACTCGGTAGCTGAATATGCCTTGGATTTCAGGAGATGGTCCCTTGATACCACCTGGGACAGTTCCGTCAAAAAATCTATTTTTCGAAAGGGGTTATCTCCACTGATTAAGGATGAACTTGCTCGTGCCGACCCTCCCACTGCGTTAGGTGACTTTATTAACTACTGCATCCGTATTGATACTCGTCTGACTGAACGCAGGCAAGAGAGATGGTTCGAAAGCAATCGCACTAACCTTTTCCTACCTTCCTCTCCAGCTAAGGAACCTTTGCGTAGGATCACACGGGAACCTGAACCCATGCAGGTAGACTCTTTACAAGACGGGTTAGTGATGCACGCAAGGAACATCGTTTTAAGGAGAATCTATGTTTCTATTGTGGTAAGTCAGGGCACTTCATTATAAACTGCCCCAGCCGTTCTCGTAAGACTACTGCAGCACTCATTCACTGTGAGTGTTGCGAGAGGAGATCTGTCAGGTCCGAGCCTCAGGCTCCAGAGAGATCTGCAGCAACAGATCTTGATTTCTCGGACTTAAACTCCGTTACTTCTGAGGACGATGACTGTGTAAACGCTGCAATTTTTCAAGTTTCCTCAGCGGTGTCCCAGCTGAGTTGTAGGAAAAACAATTCTCATTGCTTCCTTTCCATCAAACTCTGGGTTGACTCAGTCTGGGTGTCTAGCTCTGCTATGATCGACTCAGGGGCAAGTGGGAATTTTATGGATGTCTCCTTTGCTCTGAAACAGGGGATACGTTCAGTGAAGAAGGCTACTCCAGTACAGATGGAAACTGTGGACGTTCCCTGCTGACCTCTGGACCAGTGGATCAGGAAACGGAGCCTTTGAGGGTCCTTATGGGTAAAGATCATCAAGAGAAACTGTCCTTTATGCTTATCTCTTCTCCCCACTTTCCCATTATCTAGGGCTACCATGGCTGCAGGCTCAGAACCCTACCATTAACTGGGAGACCAAGGAATTACACTTTCCAGAGAAACAGATGACTCCAGAAGTTTCAGCGTGCTCTGTTCCTAAAGGAACCATGTCAGTCCCTGAACTACCAGCTGTATACCAGGACTATGTGGATTTATGTGACAAGAAGAACGCTGACCAGCTTCCCCCTCACCGTCCATATGATTGTCCAATTGAATTATTGCCTGGAGCAGAGATCCCTTTTGGTAAGATCTACCCCCTGGCGGGGCCTGAGCTAAAGGCTTTAAAGGATTACATAGACGAAAATCTAGCCAAGGGCTTCATACGCCCCTCTTCATCTCCTGCAGGTGCACCCATCTTCTTTTGAAAAAGAAAGATGGATCTCTGAGACCCTGCGTAGACTATAGGGAACTCAATAAGGTTACTATTAGAAACCGTTATCCATTGCCTTTAATCCCTGAGTTATTGGAGAGAGTGCGGCATGCCAAAATTTTCTCTAAATTGGATCTCCGTGGGGCCTATAACTTGGTCCGTATTAGACCTGGGGATGAGTGGAAGACTGCATTCAGGTCACGCTATGGACACTTTGAATATTTAGTTATGCCTTTTGGTCTGAGTACCGCCCCAGCCACTTTCCAACACTTGGTGAATGACATCTTCAGGGATCTCCTAGATACATTCGTGGTGATTTATTTGGATGATATTCTAATTTTTTCTAACTCCACAGAGGAACATCATGGACATGTGAGAATGGTCTTGGAACGTCTAAGACAAAACCATCTTTACATCAAACTTGAAAAGTGTGAATTCCATAGGACCGAAATTCAATTTCTGGGGTATGTACTGTCTACACAAGGAATTAGTATGGCTGGAAGCAAGACCCAAGCCATCAAGGATTGGCCAAGTCCTAGAAATGTGAAGGAGGTGCAGCGCTTCATCGGGTTTGCCAACTTCTATAGACGTTTCATTAGGAATTTCTCTGAGGTAGTGTCACCTATCACCCAACTTACCCGGAAAGAGTCTAGGTTCTCCTGGACTCCCCAAGCCCAGGAAGCATTTTCCCGTCTGAAAGATAAATTTACCACCGCACCTATCTTGGTACATCCCAACCCCGAACTTGCCTTCATAATAGAGGTGGATGCTTCAGACTGTGCCGTTGGAGCTATACTCTCTCAGAGAACAGGTGAGAAGAATGTCTTGCATCCCTGTGCCTTCTTTTCCCAGCAGTTGTCTTCGGCTGAGAGGAACTACGATGTGGGCAATAGAGAGTTGTTGGCCATTATTGCCACCTTCAAAGAATGGAGACACCTTCTTCAGGGAGCTGCACAGCAAATAGTCGTCCTGACAGACCATCGTAATCTTGAATTTATCAGGTCGGCTAAATGCCTGACTCCTCGCCAGGTCGCTGGAATCTTTTCTTAAACCAATTTAATTTTGTCATTTCTTATAGACCAGGATCACGCAATGGAAAGGCTGATGCACTCTCTAGGATTCATTCAGCAGAGACCCGTCCACTTGCTCCTCCTAAGACTATTCTTCCTGACTCTAGATTCTTGGGAGTGATTCATAATCAAGACCTACTTAAGAACATCAAGGAAGCATACCATGCGATTCCTTGTTGGCACAACCCCCAAGGGACGTAAGTCTTGTCTTTAAGAATGGTGTGTGGATTCTGGGACAACGTCTGTATATTCCTGAAACAGTCAGATTGAGAGTATTGCAACTCATTCACGATTCCAAGATAGCGGGGCATAGAGGAATTCTAAAGACACAGGAATTTCTTTCTCGTTTCTTTTGGTGGCCCACTTGCAGGAAGGATGTTTTAAACTATGTCACTTCATGTGAAGTCTGTGCAAGATGCAAAACACCTCGCTCCTCACCAACTGGTCTGTTACAACCTCTTCCCACCCGTCCCGCCCTGGGGATCCATTTCTATAGACTTCATTGTGGAGTTACCAACCTCTCAAGGGAAGAACACCATTCTAGTGGTGGTTGACCGTCTAACAAAGGCAGCTCATTTTATCCCTTGTGTCGGCTTACCCACTGCAAAACAGACATCCGATTTGATGATTAAAGATATGTTTCGCTTACATGGAGTACCGATGAGGTTATTTCGGATCGAGGGGTGCAATTCACTTCTAGGTTTTGGCAAAATTTCTGTGCAGCATTGGACATTAAAGTAAACCTTTCTTCTGCTTTTCATCCTCAGACTAATGGACAGACCGAACGAACCAATCAAACCCTGGAGCAGTATCTCCGCTGCTTTATCTGCCACCTACAGGATGATTGGGTGGATCTACTTCCATTGGCTGAGTTCTCTTATAACAACTCTCAGAGCGCCTCCACTAAGCAGTCTCCTTTTTACTCCAATCTAGGTTATCATCCTAACATTCTACCACGATTTCCCATAGAAACGCCTTTACCAGCAGTGGCTGAAAGAATCACGTCTTTACAGAAGAATATGGATCTTCTAAAGGAGAATCTGGAATCGGCTCAGGAAAGGTACAAGAAAGCAGCAATAAATTTCGTAAACCTGCACCAGCTTTCAAGGTAGGAGACCTGGTCTGGCTGTCAACCAGAAATCTTAAGTTAAGGATTCCATCGTCTAAGTTGGGACATAAGTACATTGGACCCTATAAAATCAGTAAAATTATAAGTGCTGTTGCTTGTCGTCTTCAACTACCCAGAACTATGAGAATCCACCCTGTCTTTCATGTATCCCTACTAAAGGCTGCAACACCCAATACGTTTCCTGGACGTTCTTCTCCTTGCCCTGACCCAGTGCTAGTCGATGGTCAGGAAGAATTTGTGGTAGAAAGGATTCTAGATTCCAGGTTATACAGAAATCAGTTACAATATTTGATTAAATGGCATGGCTACCCAGTGGAGGACAACTCATGGGAACCAGTCAATAACGTTAATGCTCCTCGTTTGCTTCGCCAGTTTCATCAGAGGTACCCAGACAAGCCTGGTCTGAGGCCATCCGGAGGTTGTCCCTAAGGGGGGAGTAATGTAAGGTTCTTTGTACATGTTCTTGAAACTCAGTTTTTCCGTCGGCCATTTTGCTTTCTGTCTTGCTGCAGCTATCTTGCCCTCAGTCAAAATGGAGTTTTCAGCTTTCATGTTCCCGCCCTGATTCTCTCCCTCTTGCTTCTTAAGCAGCCACAGCTGAGCAATCAGTGCTTCTGAATCTAGCCTGCAGTGAACCTGTGACTTGACTCCTGTAAGCCTTGGACTTTGTACTCCAGCTATTTCTACTGAGGAACTCTGGAACTCTTGTGTGGACTCTGGAACCCTGCTCTTTGAAAGATCCACGTTTGCATGGACTTACGGTAACAGAGAAGAAGATCCTGAACCTGTTGTGGAGAGTGATTGCTGAGCTTAAGTTACTCTGGCCTGCTGTGTCTCCTGCTTCTGTATCTGCAAACTGTGTGACTATTTTTGCCAACTTGTATGAAGTAATACAAGACTTTCTATATCAAACCTGTGTCTCATGTATGTTCATCGCACCCAAGCACAAGACGCTATATGAACTGTACTACATACATTACAATTTGGCAAGTCTGTCCCTGATGCTTCTGTGTGTGAAAATGGAATGAGAGACCAGTCTCTTCTTGGCTACAGCTTCCAAACCTGCTAGGCCCTTCCCCATTTGCTTTGAAGCCCGCATATTAACTGGCCTGCAATTCATATGGAGCAGGAAACAATGCCTTGAGCTTGAGCTAATTACCATACGACTGACCATCTTATTCAGACCCTGGCCTAAACCAATTAGCATGTAAAGGCCTATTGATTCATAGGGGACATCAAAGCTGGCCGTACTGAATATGCTAATAGGCCCTGTGTAGCTAAAAGTCTGTGGCTGTGTGAACTGACAAAATGGAGGCTGGTACAGGCCCTATACAAAATGGCGACAACCTTTTCCTTACACCTCCCTGCTTTTGAGGGCGCTAGGGGGTATCACATTCCTGTGTTCCTCCGTGCGCCCTACCGCACCCTCTCCTTGCCGGGACAACCCATCAGCGTTACCATGGTCACTGCCCTTTTTGTGGCGAATGGTGAAATGGTACTGTTGGAGAGCGAGGCTCCAGCGTAGCAACCTCCCATTCGTCCCAGAGACCGTGTGTAACCAGCTGAGGGGGTTGTGGTCTGTTTCCACGGTGAATTGGCGTCCGTACAAGTATGGCTGCAGACGCTGCAGGGCCCACACAATTGCCAGACATTCCTTCTCCATCGTGGAATAGGCCACTTCCCTCGGCAGGAGCTTCCTGCTCAGGTACAAAATGGGGTGTTCATGGCCCGTAGTGTCAACCTGGCTGAGCACAGCACCGAGGCCGAAGTCCTGGCGTCGGTCTGCACTAAGAATGGCCGCGTGAAGTCGGCTGCCTGTAGTACAGGAGAACTAGAAAGGGCGGTCTTGAGCGCCTGGAAAGCTGTCTCGCAGGCGACTGTCCAGTCGACTGCGACGGGCAGCCTTTTCTTGGTGAGGTCCGTCAGGGGCTTGGCCAGTGCACTATAGTGTGGAACAAACCTCCTATAGTACCCAGCAGTACCCAAAAAGGACATCACCTGCTTCTTGGTCCTGGGGGTGGGCCAGGATGCGATGGCATCCACCTTCCCGGGCTCTGGCTTCAGAGCTCCCCCACCTACCCGGTGTCCCAGGTAGTGGACCTCACTCATACCCAGCTGGCATTTTTCCGGCTTAATGGTCAAGCCTGCTCGCTGGATCCGCCCGAGCACCTGCGCCAGGTGCTCTAGGTGATCCTCCCAGGTGGGACTGAAGATGGCAATGTCATCCAGGTACGCGGTCGCATACCCTTCCAGTCCCTCGAGCAGCGTGTTGACCATCCGCTGAAAAGTGGCAGGGGCATTCTTCATGCCGAAGGGCATCACCGTGGACTCGTACAGTCCGAATGGGGTGATAAAGGCAGAGCGTTTCCCGTGCCCTAGGGGTCAGGGGAATCTGCCAATACCCCCTGCTCAGATCCATGATGGTCAGGTACTTGGCCCCGGCCAGCTGGTCGAGCAGGTCATCGATGCGCGGCATTGGGTACGCATCGGTGACCGTCACAGCGTTGAGCCCCCTGTAGTCCACGCAGAACCGCGTAGTTCGGTCCTTTTTAGGGACGAGGACTACAGGCGAAGCCCACGCGCTGTTGGACCCTTGGATCACCCCCAGCCTCAGCATCTCGTCTATCTCTTGGCGCATCTGCTGCTGCACCTCAAGAGAGACCCGATATGCTGAACGCCGGATTGGGGGTGGTTGCCAGTGTCCACGTCATGGACTGCTGCCTCAGTCCTTCCGGGCAGGCTGCTGAACAGCTCCCGGAAGGGGTGTAGGGTGGCCCCCAGCTGGGAACGTTGGTCCTCCGAGAGCTGGTGGCCAACCCCCACATCCTCGATGGATCCACCCGCCTTGGCTTGGGTGAGCAGATCGAGGAGGGTTTCTGCCTCTCCTTCCTCTGGAAGGTTGCACACTGGGTGAGCATAAGCCTCCCGCTCATGATGGGCCTTCATCATGTTCACATGGAAGGCCTTCCTCCTTCCACGGGCGTGGTCCAGGGTGACCAGGTAGGTGACGGCGTTGAGCTGCTCGTGCACGAGGTATGGACCCTCCCAGGCCGCCTGAAGCTTGTTTTGTGGTACGGGGACCAGTACCCACACCTTTTGACCCACCTGGTAGGTCCGCTCACAAGCATTCTGGTCGTACCATCGCTTCTGGTCAGCCTGAGCTTGGGCCATATTGTCATGCACCAGCCGTGTCAAGGCCATCATTCGGTCCCGGAAGCGCACGACATACTCAATACCGACACTCCAGGGGTGGCTAAATCCCCTTCCCATGCTTCCTTCACCAGAGCAAGGGGCCCCCGTACACGTCGCCCGTACAGGAGCTCAAAGGGGAGAACCCCGTTGAGGCCTATGGAACCTCCCGGTAGGCAAACAGCAGGTGTGGGAGATACCGCTCCCAGTCTCTCCCGTGGGAGTCGACCAACATCTTCAGCATCTGCTTTAAGGTGCCATTGAACCGCTCACACAAGCCATTGGTCTGTGGGTGATACGGGCTGGCCACCAGATGTTGCACCTGTACCTGCTTACAGAGAGACTCCATCAGCTGCGACATGAACTGGGTCCCTCGGTCGGTGAGCATTTCCTTGGGAAACCCCACTCTGGAGAAAATCTCCAGTAAGGCAGTGGCCACTTTGTCGGCCCGAATGGACGACAAAGCTACCGCCTCCGGGTACCGGTGGCATAGTCCACTACCGTTAGTATGAAGCATTTCCCGGAGCGGCTGGGAGTGGACAGAGGTCCAATGAGATCCACAGCCACCCTCGAGAAAGGCTCTTCGATGATGGGCAGAGTTACCAGTGGGGCTTTGGGGCGCGGCCCCGCCTTCCCCACCCTCTGACAGGTGTCACATGAACGGCAGTAGGCTATCACCTCGGTCCTCATTCCAGGCCAGTAGAAATGCTGAGCTAACCTGGCCCTGGTTTTAGTGATCCCTAAGTGTCCGGCCATTGGAATCTCGTGTGCGATCCGCAACAATTCCGCCCTGAACGGATGGGGCACCACTAACTGTCAGGGCCCTGGGCCACGCCTCCGGTGAACCCTGCTGGACCGTTACCCGGTACAGCCGTCCCTGGTCCCAGACCACTCGCTCGCGGTCGACTCCAGGGGAGGCTGTGCCGCCTGTTCCTTGAGAGTCTTCAGGCTAGGGTCAGCTTCCAACGCTGCCTGAAATCCCTGACTGGATATGGCAAGAATTGATGAAACTGCCCTGTCCTCTGTCAGTTCCCCGGGATCTGTCTCCTGGCTACTGTCTGACTCGGCAGCCACTTGGTCGAGAGGGGGAAACCGTCGGACCTCCGCGAGGCTCCTTGGGCTTCAGCGCTCCCACTCCTGGTAACAGCGGCCACGACCGCTGAGACCACGGGTAGCGCCTGCTTTCCCTCCTCCTCTGACCAAGTCGCCGGGTCAGGCAGACTTCCCGGACTTCCTGACATCCCGGATGTGGGGAACTCCTGACCTGGGGTCCTACCTGGTGGCTCCTCTCCCGGGACACCCCCTCCCCCCATGGCCTGCTCCTCTTCCTGCAGGGGCCCTAGACTCAGCAGGCTGGATTCACTTAGGGGCCCTACACTGCCCATAGCAGCCCCTCCCTCCACCTCTGAGCTCTCCCCTACAGCCTCCTCACCTGTCCTCACTGTGAGCCCTGTGTGTGTAGTGTCAGTGCATGGCTTACCATCAGGTTTCACTCCCTCCTCCATCTGTTGGAGGCACATTCAATACATTAACATTAGCATTCACAGTAGAGTCATGACATTCTTGGGGAGCCGGACTTGGGGGTTCAGTGGCCACATACTGGGACACTAGCCGCCCCAAATCGGTCCCAAGCAACACATTTGCAGGAATATTCGGCGTTACTCCCACCTCCCGCATCCCCCTCCCGGCACCCCAATCCAAATACACCTTGGAACGGGCAGCGCCGGTTCAACGCCTCCAATTCCGGAGACAGAAAGTGTTTTCCCAGGTACCAAGTCTTGAGGGGACACCACCTCAGGGCGTACCAGGGTTCGTTCAGCGCCTGTGTCCCGCAGTCCCATGACCGCTGAGCGGCCGATGGTGACGGGTTGGTAATTGTCTAGGGACCTCCCACCACCCCCTCCCACACACAAAACAGTGGACGGTTTCTGGGACAGGGATGGGGCCTTCTGGCGCTGGGGACATGCAGCCTTAAAGTGTCCTGGCTGATTGCAATTATGGCAACGTCTGGGTTCTGTTCCTGGCCTGGAGAGGGCAGCCGGGGGGTACACCCCTTGCACTCTGGGGGCTGGATATGGGGCTGGGGCAGGATTGGGCTTACCCCCTCTCCAGGTGCTGCTGGCAGGCTTCTTTGGCTCCGGCGCCCTGTTGTTGGCATACTCGTCTGCCAGGGCAGCTGTAGCAGAAGCCCCCTTTGGTTTCCGGTCACGGAGGAACTGCTGGAGGTCCTCTGGGCAGTTCCACAAAAATTGCTCCACGACAAACAGTTCTTGGACCTCCTGGCGGGTAGTGAGCTCTAGACCCGAGGTCCAGTGCTCCGCAGCTCTCAGCAGGGCCCGCATGTGGTCGGTCCAGGTGTCCTTTGAACCCCGCTGCAGGCTCCTGAACTTCCTGCGGTACGACTCCGGGGTGAGGTTGTAGTGCTGGATCAGGGCCCGCTTGATGCTGTTGTAGTCCTGCTCCTCCCCGGCAGGTAAGTCCCCCAAAACTTCCAGGGACTTACCCCTCAAACGGGGGTCAGGTACCTTGCCCACTGATCCGGGGCCAGATGATGTTGGAGGCATGTCCTCTCAAAAGCCAGCAAAAAGGAATCCAGGTCTCCATCCTTTTCAAGCAAGGGAAGGTCCTCCGCCCGGACCTTGGAAGCCCTTGTCTCCAGGGGGCCAGGTGCGTCCAGTGGGGGCCCGTGCTGAGCCATCTCCAGTCGGTGCCGGTGCTCCGCAGCTTCACGGCGTTCTGTATGCTCCCGCTCCGCTGCTCTCTCTGCCGCTGCTTGCTCACGCTCCGCAGCTCTCTCTGCCGCTGCTTGCTCACGCTCCGCAGCTTCACGGCGTTCTGCTTGCTCACGCTCTGCTGCTTTCTCTGCCGCTGCTTGCTCACGCTCTGCTGCTGTCTCTGCCGCCACCAGGAGTCTTTCATAGGCGGCGTCATTACCAGCCTCGAGCTGCGCCATAGCCGCTTGGAAGAGGGTCTCCGATCTGGACAGGCTGGGACGGGCAGGGGGTGGGCAGTCCACTGTGAGACTGAGCACGGGGGTCGGGCTCCTTGGGGAGCCCTGGCTGAGCTCCCCCTCATCGGTATCGAACCCCTCATAGGCCACAGCATTGGCCTCCCCCTTTGCCCTACTCCTGGTGCCTTCCGCCATCTTGGGAACCCTTGGTTACTGAAACACAGCTGCAACCCTGACCTTGCACACAACTTGTTATATTTACACTCTGACCGTCTAGTGCTGGGCTGACCTTAAGACCCCAGCAGTGAAAGTACTGCTGGTAGTCTCTAGTGTCTGGGAGTAGGGGTCCCACGCACACTATTACTCTGATCCCACTGCTGCCACCAATTTGTGAGGAACTCAGCCGGCCGCCACACGGTAGCCCGGGTATCACAGCTTCTGATACCACCGCCGCTACCAAATGTGACGGACGATCCCTTTCCTCCCACGTCACCAATGGGACGTAACTCCACAGGTACAGCTCTCCGGCGCCCCCCTTTGTCTCTCAGGTCAGTAAGAGAACTGCACCTAGAGCAAATGGCCGCCGGGGAAGGTGTCCTGCTACCCACTGGGTATTCTAAGATTCGTGATCAGAGTAAAAGCATCAGCCCAAGATTAATTTTATGGTTTAATTTGCCTTAAGGGCGCACTAGATAATTACAGAAATATACAGTAAAGCTATACAACGTAACTACAATGGAATGGCAGTCAGAGTAAAAATACAACAATAATGTACAAGGCTTAAAGGTATTAGCTATAGATCAATATTACCGGGTTATATGGTCATGAGGAGGCATGGAGCTCTGCGTTCCCCAGGTGAGTCTTCAGTTGCTGGACAGCCCCCAATGCATGTGCTGCAGCTCCATTTGGCAAGTCTGTCCCTGATGATTCTGTGTGTGAAAATGGAATGAGAGACCAGTCTCTTCTTGGCTACAGCTTCCAAACCTGCTAGGCCCTTCCCCATTTGCTTTGAAGCCCGCATATTAACTGGCCTGCAATTCATATGGAGCAGGAAACAATGCCTTGAGCTTGAGCTAATTACCATACGACTGACCATCTTATTCAGACCCTGGCCTAAACCAATTAGCATGTAAAGGCCTATTGATTCATAGGGGACATCAAAGCTGGCCGTACTGAATATGCTAATAGGCCCTGTGTAGCTAAAAGTCTGTGGCTGTGTGAACTGACAAAATGGAGGCTGGTACAGGCCCTATACAAAATGGCGACAACCTTTTCCTTACAAGCGGCTTATAAATTTCCGAAGTATATAGTTTGAGGTCTGGGATCTGCCAATATGTGGCTAGTTTTCTGACTGTTTCGGATAACATGATACCTGAGTTTAGGGTTTTTTTCTTTCTAGTCTCGCTTGAATATAGATCAATATTAAAGAGTCTCCTGATGAGTCGTCTTTGGTGAGGACGATGAAACCAGTAGAAATGAGAGGCTTGGAGAGCGAGTGTGTATACATCACCTCACCCTATATACTGAACTGTGGGGTACATGTTTTTTCTATTAGTCACTTTCTGACTAATCTTCAGGGGGCGAATTAAGGGTATAGTTTTACATCTGGAATTAATAAAGTTTAGTTTTATCCTTTTGTCAGCAAACAAGAGGAATGACAAGAGACAACCCATTTAAATTTTGGTTAAAACTATTCCAACATTATGAACATAAAAAAGGCTTCTCCTCTATGTGATGACTCTGATGTTTATTAACAGCTGATTTCAAAGTAAAATATTTCCCACATTAAGAAAATGAAAAAGGCTTCTCCTCTGTGTGACTGCGCTGATGTTTAACAAGAACCACTTTCTGGATAAAACATTTCCCACATTCTGAACAGGAAAAAGGTTTCTCCCCTGTGTGAGTTCTCTGGTGGACAACAAAATTTGATCTTTGTGCAAAACATTTCCCACATTCTGAACATGAAAAAGGTTTCTCCCCTGTGTGAGTTCTTTGGTGGGTAACAAACTGTGATCTTTGTGCAAAACATTTCCCACATTCTGAACATGAAAAAGGTTTCTCCCCTGTGTGAGTTCTCTGGTGTTGAACACAATCTGGTTTATAGCGAAAACATTTCCCACATTCTGAACATGAAAAAGGTTTCTCCCCTGTGTGAGTTCTCTGGTGACTAACAAGAAGCCATTTCTGGTTAAAACATTTCCAACATTCTGAACAGGAAAAAGGTTTCTCCCCTGTGTGAGTTCTCTGGTGCTGAACACAATCTGATTTACTTCTAAAACATTTCCCACATTCTGAACAAAAAAAAGGTTTCTCCCCTGTGTGAGTT